>JAKSZP010014644.1:0-146723 GCA_022478985.1 Massospora cicadina | reverse complement strand
TCTTACATAGTTCAGGGTAGGGAATTGGTCTTGTTTCATGACCAACATGGGTTTGGAAGAAGATTCAAGCTCGCCAGCATATGGAGTGGTCCATTTTAGATCATCAAGACTACTGGGGCTGACGCCTACACCATTAAGGAACCCGCAGGTGCTCAGATAATCAACTGAGTACATGCGAAGTTCCTTCAGCCCTACAAGCAATAGGCGCATATCGTCCAGTAAAGGGGTTTAATGTCGAGATTTCAATATATCTGAATGATAAGCTAGTGTTCCAGCAGATCGTAATTTAAATGCAAAGCGAGCTCAAGGGCGATTAATAGGTTAGAGCAATGCAAAGTGAATTAATCGAAACAACTAGGGTTCAGTAATTGAGGAAATTTCGTTGAAGCCTTGATGATCAAACGAGCTCTACATTGATAGAAAATAGAGATTGGCTAAGCAAAATGTGTCGAATCCATTGAAGAATACTGAGGGTTAAAGGTTGAGTGAGAGAGAGAAGTGGAGGAGGTTTTAGAAGAAGAAAAGAGAGAGGTAGAAAGAAGAAGGGAGTAGGAGTAAGTAGAAAGTGAAAGCAGAGAGGGTCTTCTAGTTTTATCATATAAAATAAAGTATTGTAGCGCCAGCTACAATACTTTATTTTATATAAGTTTATTACGTTTATTTGGGAGGACCAACGATCTCCATATCGTTTGGCCGTTGCTCAATGGGCTAAACCCAGTGCAACTCATTCAGCGGAAACAATTCATATCCACCAAAAGTTAACATCCCTACACACCTTAAAGGGGTGGAAGAGGACCCCATTGATATTGACAACCAACAAGGCCTTCTCATAAACAGACTAAAGCAGTCTTAACAAATGCCCCTTAATTCCAACCCTACTCAACACTTCCAAAAGAAACTCATGATTCACCCAATCATATGCCTTCTCTTGATCAAGAAACAGTATCCGCTCCCTCTGGTCATACTGTATACTTGCTACTCTTCTATCAGGTGAAGCAGCATCAAGTTGTCAGTAATTGAGCGTCCTGGGATAAACATAATCTGCTCTTTCCCAACAACGTCCGCCACAACACCCTTTAGTCAATGGATTAGGATCTTCCTTAAGATCATATATTCAACTTTAAGCAGAGTAAAAGGCTGATATTTTCCCATGATGGAGGGATCGCCCTTCATATATAATATCACCACCACACCTTTTGAAA
Source organism: Massospora cicadina (assembly GCA_022478985.1). Lineage (NCBI taxonomy): Eukaryota > Fungi > Entomophthoromycota > Entomophthoromycetes > Entomophthorales > Entomophthoraceae > Massospora > Massospora cicadina. Next base: position 145,521 of record JAKSZP010014644.1, on the reverse strand, counting down.
ACGCTGGCTCAATCATACCAGAGGCTAGAAGTTGATTGTAAAGCTCAGCAAGCATCTCAGAAATTTCTGCCCAAAGTAACTTGAAGAGCTCCAAGATCAGCCCATCCTCCCTGGGAGCCTTACCATTCTTGCCTTTGCAGATGGCTTCTGACACCTCTGATTTGTAGATCTTGCTACATAGGTGCAGCTGAGTCTCCTTTGGCAGTACCCAAGTCCTCTTGAGAGTAATTTGGATGCCTCTGGGTCATTCTCAGAGGGGCCTAAAGGTCCTCATATTAGGATTTGGTCGCCTCAGCCATGCGAGCTGCATCCTTCACCTCAACTCCCCCATCACAAGGTGATAAGATCCTTGCTGAGGGTCTGAATGCTCCTACTGCCTTGCGGAGTGGGCCACATTGCTATTAGAATCCTCATCCCATCTAGACTTCCTTTATTTTGAGGCGATCCACCATAAAGACTCCCATCAATTTTGCATTCAATATAGCCTTGGCCGTGTAGGCAGATGCCCCCATGACCGCAGCCTGTTTGTAGGTACTCTTGAAGCTCCTCTCCAAGGTTATACCTCGAACGCATGGCCCCTAGTGGCCTCCCAAAGAATTCACAAGCCATCTTGAGATCAGCTTTCATCCGCAACTATTTTCTTGGCGCATCTGGCTTTCCCACAATCTGGCTTCTCTACAACCTCACCTTCTTCCTCATGATTCCTGAAGTGGACTCCACTTCAGGAGTTCAGGGTTCAGTCTCCAGATCCTTTTCCACGCAGAAGCAACCTGAGGGTCACTGATCTGCAGTTCAAGGGGCCTGTGGTCTGAAAACCTGAATCATGATTCTAAAGGATCAACTTGTAGCAACTCAGGAGAGGCTGGGGCACGACACAAGGTCAATGCGGGAGAAATGATCCCCCTGGATATGAGTCCACCCAGTCTCCCCCTCCTCACCACGGCCAGCCCTCCATACATCCAGTAGGCTGAGGTCAATAATTAAACCGGCCAACTTGTGGGCTCCAGGATCAGAACTCCAGTTTTTGAAGCCATCCTGTCATCCCTAAACAGACACAGTTCATGTCTCCACCCAGCACTACTGACCCCCAGATGCCTTCCTCCTGGATCCTTAGGCCGACCTTTTGGAAGAAGGCCTTCCATTCAGATCCAGAATTGGGCGCATATATGCCAATAAACCATATTGATTCCTCTCTAAACAGTAATATTACTGCCACTGTTTTTTTCTGGAACCAATACCCTTTTATCCAAAACCTTAACCTTATCCGCCCACCAGATCAAGATCCCCTTAAGCTTCTCCCCCCCCTCTTTCCCTCCCCTAAGGGTGAGTCTGAGTTTGGTTGATCTACCAAGTGAGTGTAAAATGATTGCTTCAGAGGGAACTGGAAAGCCCAGTCCTCTTCCACCCAGGTTTGGACTTAGTTTTAGTGAGTAAGCTTATATTTATCCCATGTTTTTGCAATAGGAGTTTCACCCACTGCCGCTGCTTGAGTCCGTTCAGACCCCACGCATTAGAAAATATAACCCTGATCGCCATAGGTTTGAAACTGAAGAGGCTTCGGTGTCAGGATCTGAGGGGTCCCCATTCTCTTCCACATCAGCTAGTTTAGCGGGACCACGCTTCTTCCTCCCCTTTCCAGTGCTAGACTGGGCTGGGGGTGGAGGCTGATTGGTCACAAAAGCCTCTGGAATTTTACCATTGCCAGGGTCCTCAATAAGCCCCTCCACTTTGGTTGGAAGCATTGGGTTAGAAGGCATTGGCCCACTATTGCTAGCAGGCAACACCTCCCTCATCTCCGCCTCTTCCCTTACGGGCCTTGTGCGCTCTGTCACACCAACGTCCCTTATGGTTGCTCGCCTATTACGGGATTGAGTGATGGGGAGAACCCCATCCATTTGGGAAGCAACCGCTTCCATAATGTCCTTTGCGGACTATGACAAAGCGCTACTCAGCTCAATTCGGAGTCAAACTGCTTTCCTCGCCTTCCAGGAACGTTTTGACTCCTTGTTGACCTTCCTAGCACTTTTCAACAAACCAGTCACCGCCTCCAAAGTGATGCCAGACGCTGCCTCCTCCCTTGCTTTGCCTGACATCTCAGTCAGCTTCTCCAACGCCTTCTGGATAGCCAACTTCTCTTTCTCAGAGGGCGTCATTACTGGCACCCTCGCGCTAGGCCGTTAGGCTTGGCCACTGCCACAGGAGGTTGAACTTGAGGACGTTTGGCTCTGACGTGCCCCTTCTCACCACACAAGAAGCACCTGTACAGAGTTACCACAGTGAAACTCCAGATCCCCACAGTGACTGAAAGATATAACTCCCCATATGATTTCAAAAGTTCAACCCATTAAAACCCATTCCCCAGATCCTATGGTTAACCTTTTCAAGCTACCGTCCTTCTGCTTTAAGTTCTTTATCAACTTGTTTTCATTAAAGGTTATCACTCTGTTAAAGCCTTTCAGCTGAGACATCATGGCCCCTCTAGTGATAACAGGTGGTATATCCCTCAGAATGAACCTTCTGACCTTGGTGCCGATGTCAAGACATACAGACTCCTCGTTCTTTGTGCTCAAACTGGAAGCCAAAACCTGTTCCTTTTGAATCTTAGACTTTAAGGTCATAATTTTCAATCCAGGAGCCAAACGTGAAATATGGAGTGGGGCGAACCCACACCTCAATCACCCTGACATGAGCATCTCCTTTGACCACCCAGTCTTCACTACCAAGGCGTGAACCCTCTTGAGGCTCTCCATCATGCTCGCTATCAGATCCTTGGAGGAGCCGGAGTTCCCCACTCAAAAAGATTGGTTCTGACTCCAAATCCATTAGCAGCAGCCGCTTCAAAGGAGACTGAAGACCCCTGTGCAGCAAAGGCCACCCCCGCTGTTGATTTGTTAATGAAGTTAGTCTCTCCGGTTTGTTTTTGTGATGAAGTTTGCTCTTCAGGCCCTTTTTTTGTGGGAACCATCGCAGCCCTTTCAGGTCAGTCCATCATTTTGGTATGTGAGTGCTCTCGCCTTTTGCTGCACCAGTTTAAGACCACGTTAGCTACTGGCCACTATCCAGGTTTCAGGCCAACCTAGAAAACCGCAGTGATTATTGTAGACAGGTGAGCTGAATCCCAGCCAATCAGGATTGCCTCACCCTTGTTGCTAAGACCAGCTTTTGCAGCGCCCCGCCTTTTAGGGAAGTAGTGTGACAGACCATATGCCTGACTCTTTCCTCCCCCTTCCTGCCCATATTCCCCTCCCCAAAGAAGAGTGGAAGCACCCGCAAAAACAGGTTGGGTTACAGTTATTAGCTTCCACCCACTCCCCATCCAGGCCACTACAGGACCCTTCTAGGGCGCCTCTCTGGGTTCTGGTGTTGGGTACTCAACCATGTTTCTACAAGCTTTCCTTGGTCATGCCACGTGAAGGCCCCAGCTTACCCTACCTAGCTCCCTGTCCGCGGGCTCTTGTCCCATTTGATACCCAACTAACAACTGATGTTCAAGATGTTCCAGCTCTTCAGGTGAAAATGGTTTCATCAGGGTAGGTAATAATGGGTACACCATTCCAATTATTATGGGACACAGTCATTTCTGTCTTTCAATTGGGCACAGTAATGGTTCTGAATAATTGATTGGGATTGCTCCCCTGCTTGGTATGGTAACCATCTGCATTCCCAGTTGTGAGCGCCACTTTGAAGTTTTTGGCCTACTTCAGATGGCTGGTTCTTCTGTGATAAAGTATAGTTTTGAACGTCTATTGTATAGTGACAATAGACAAAACGGTGACAATAGTTAAGATTTAACTCCCGTATAATATCACTTTAAAGCCATATTCTCTGTCTTTACTTGGACAATGGCACGCTGCCATGATCCTTCTGAGCCCAAGTAAATTCTTGACTTAATACAACGTAAAGTATTATATACAAAAATCTTATAAATTAAACTATGAACTTTTGGTAATAGTTGATTGTACTTTATTAGTATCAACTTGGAGATAACTTACAGGGTTTGATGTTCGCCACATCATACCCATGACGTCTCGTTTTTAATGGCACTTGGCCAGAGGAACACATGATAAATTTGTCTGAGGAACTACAGTCCTTTTGACTTGGGGGAATTTTACATGGCCTCAAGGCGGTGTCAAACTCATAAATCTCAAGGCAGCGTTTTTGATGCGTCTGCATTTAGCTAAACCAATGATCCTCTCAAGCAATTGGCAGCACATACTAAGGAGATTTGTACAACTAATTAGTAATTAATTCAATAAAAAACTCAATTGACATTAAAAACTAATTTTGACATAAACCAACGAAACACACATGCCTGAGTCATCAAGTTGACTACCATTAAGTCTGACCTAACCAACAAATCCCTCAGGCCCATGTCATCATAGTTAAATGTTAATAAGTGGAATCGCAGTACTATGGATCCCAAGCTTCACATAAATGTAGGATATTCCTGATACATAATCACTGATATCAGATATTATCCATAATAAATTAAGCATGTTACATTATTATGTCCTTATCAAATATACGCTGATTAGGTCCAGTCAACTAATCAACACATCCTCCCTCCCATAAGAGGTGACATAGGTGGAATTATCCCCAAAGTTGAGGATAACAAAATAAAAAATTATGAAAATATGTGACTTTTACTATGTATAATATTATTACTTTCTTATTTTTATCAGTATTTTTATTTTTCTTTTTTTTTTAATATGGAACATGACCTTCGCTCAGTTCAGTGGTCCAACTAAATATTATTCCCTCAAAATGGTTCCTAGGTTTACTCTGACCTACCAGTTATTATTGTTCAGAGGTCTTATTTTTTAAGTCTTAAACATTTATTTTGGTTCAGAGGTCCTTTTTTAGGACTAAACCAAAATTTTCAGGACATAACCATCTTAATGGTTCAGTGGTCCTTTGGGAACACTCTTATTGTTTTTCTTGGATCCACAGCTTTATATATTTATCATGGACTGATTAATAATCCTTCCATCCACAAGGTTCTTGGAACATGCATCTGTCGCCGTCTTGTTGATAATCTAAATGGACCTGAACTCAGCACATATAATTTGCTTCTTCTTATGAAGCCATGCGTGTCACAATAAGCTACCCTATCGCCTACATGATATTTGGATAATGCTAACCAATTCTAATTGTCCGTTGTTTTTGTCTTATTTTTTCTTCAAGGTCATATTGAATTCTTGTTATTGCATATCAATAAGGATGTTTGAAAATCAGAGCAAGTACTGCTCAGCACTCATCCCCAATGTTGGTTTACCACTGAATATAAGACAGTGGTAAAGCGGCCTTCCTTTCATACAACAACTCAAATGGCATTTTTTCATTGCTGTATGGTTAATGATGTTAAATGCAAATGTCACAAAACTGAGGCATGTTCTCATGCAAAAGTTCTCTAAGCGACCAGCTTCCTCCGCATTGTGGCCAGCGTTCCATTTAAACGTTATACCAGTCCATTTGTCTCCAACTGGTAAAATACTGACATGACTCTTCAGATCCCCATTATCTCGTTCAACCTTTGGGATTACATGGGACGTGAAATTTTTTCCATTGTCACTTAACAAGACTTGTGGGCATCCATAGAGATATACAACTTGATTCAAGATAAACCGTGTGGTAAATGTAGCATCCAACTTTTTCAGATACTTCATCTCAACCCATCTGGCTATATGATTGATCACAACTATTATGTATTTGACTTCCCCTGTGCTCATAGTCAGTGGTCTCATCACATTGATGGACACTGCTGCCAGGCAAATCCTAGGCGGACCAGTTGATATTGGGTGTGTTCTTGTGGGGTTTTGCAACTGGCACTCCACACAGAAAGCCAGATCTTCAGCCATGTAAAAGTTGATAGACTCCCCATAATAGTACATGTGATGGGGTCAGTTGTCTTCCTCATGACTCCATGCCCAGCAACCTTATGCACGGCCTGAAATCTAGCCACTGTTCTGACAGTTTTAGGATTAATAGTCATTTTCTACTGATTGTCCTAAACATTTATCCATCCTTGGTCTTGATGTTTTCCATCGCTTTCCAAAGCGCACCTTGGATTATTTGGGGCTCGTTTCTGAATTCTTCATTGACCATTCTCTGAAACAGCTCATCAGCTTGTTGGTATACCACTTGGACCATTGGTAAATACATAAGCTGTCCACATTTTGAAGAGAAGCCCCTGATCTGTGAACTATCTTAAAGTCATAAGCTTGAAGCTTCATTGCCTATCAGGCCAGACATCCTTCCAGTTCTTTTAGGTTATTCAGCCAACGCAAGGAAGAGTGGTCCATCACTACTTTAAAGTGCATACTGTGAATATACAGAGAAAACTTCTTACAGGCGCAAATCATTGCAAGGCATTCATGCTCAGTCACGATGTAATTCCTTTCAGCTGCTGACAGTGTCTGGCTCACATATGATACCTGATGTTCATCTCCAAGCTCATGTACTTAACTCAGTATGGCACCAATTGCTGTTGGCAAAGCATTGGTCTATACTATAAATTATTGATTGAAATTCAGATATTTCAAAATAGTAGAATCTATGAATACCGGCGTAACTCATCAAAAGAACTCTGGGCCTCTTCATTCCAAACAAACCTTTTTTTATCCTTCAATTAATAGGAGAAGTGCTTGGCAATTATTTCAAAATCCCATATAAATCTTTGGTAGTATCTGGCCATTCCAAGGAACATATGGAAATCTTGGGCACTTTTCTGGGATGGCCATCCTCCCTATGGCCTCATTTTTCTGGTTTTGCATCTGCAGTCCAATGGAGTTTATGATGAGCTCTCAATATTCCAACTCTTTCTTAAAGAAGTGGCACTTAGCTTAATCTTCAAGTTAGCCGTGGACAGTCTCTTGAAGACTTCTTCCAAGTTATGTAAGTGGTCAGTAAATGTCCTACTGAACACATATATCAACCAATTACACCAGGACGCATGACAACTTAAAGGAATTTAATATGGCGTCCATGGCCCTCTGGAACGTCGCAGGCGCATTACAAAGAACTTGGGGCATCCTAGTTGGTTGTTATAGCCCCTTCGTGGTGATGATCGCGCATTTCTCCTAGTCTTCTATTGGCAAATCAATTTGCCAATACTCTTATATTAAATCCAACGCAGAGAAAATTCTCTCTTCTCCCAATTGATATAATACATTGTCAATTCTTGGTAGTGGATACAAATTCTTATTCATAATCTTTTTCAGCTTCTGATAGTTGATCAGCACCCAATTAAAGCCATCCTTCTTCTTCATAATCAGGATAGGGCTCACCCAGGGACTCAACAACTGAACTAGGAGCCCATGCTTCACTAGTTTGCTAATATCCTCTTCCACTACCACTTCTGCAGCCTTCGACCATCAGCTTGGTCTCATTCTTATTGGTAAATTTTCCCTGGTGTCAACCTTATGGATGACATTCCTTGCACATCCCAAATCGTGATCATCCTGGACAAAGATTTATTGATACTTTTTGAATAGTTCAAGCTCCTCTTACTGCTTTCTTTCCGTCAGATCAGCAAGTTGCTCTCAGCTAACCATTATATTGATACTCTCAGCCACCCCTGCCAGAAATCCCATCTTATCAAGGGTCCCAAACTTATGGAAAGTTCTCAATTTTGACATCGGGATAAGATGGACAATTGCAAAAATCTGATTCATCTTAATCATTATCAGTTTACTACTCTAATTCTCCAGAAGAACTCGAATTTCTCCATGGCCCGGCATAATTATTCCAGGAGCCACCCATGGCTCTACTTTAAACTTCTTCCAGGGGCTACCAACCTCTCCATACAACAGCTCAGGTATCTACAACATCAATCCCGTATTGACTATGATCTACAATCCTGGAAGTATGGTCCTTAAATTCTTAAATTTGTAGCAGAATTCCCCAATTTTCCAGGATTTCTGTTGGCATTTCTTTTCGCTTTTGTCCAACCAATTGGTAGCTAATAAGGATAATGCCATCCTTGTAAGTCAGATTGAAAAATTGTTTCTCCTTGTCAATAGAAATATCTATCTCTATGATCAATTAGAGGTAGTTTATGACCCAAAATGGTCAACGTATTATCTTTGAAGTTACATTTAACTCCATATTTTCTTAAAATCTCAGTCCCAATTAAATTATTGTAGATTTGGTTGGCCAAAACTATTGCTGGTGCAGATACTACTAGAGATCCAAATCTGAGTGGTAAAGCACTATATGCTCCACAGGAGATGATTGTATTCGGCCCAGCAGTTCCCCTATTCTTCTTATGTTCCAAATCAGGCGAGATTTTCATCTTCTTCACCAGCTTGACTGAGGCAATATTGAAAGAAACTGCTGTCAATTATTGCCTGAAACCATACTCAATTGACCAGTATATCAATATATGTACACTCAGAGTATTGTAAAATGGTATTTACTGAGTGTATAGTGGCATTATTTGCCAAATCAAGGGTGTGAATTATTTGCTCTGACAGATCGAGAAATAATTCCTTAATCACACACAGGGAGATAGATTCGCCTCGTCTAATTTGACCTTGGCCAAATTATTTGGATTCTCACCGGATTGATCTTGTCCACTAGTTGTCACATATATGGGTGAGCAACCTCCTTGACTATTTTTGGTCAATCCCCTTTGCTCTGGATCTGGTTGCGCATTGACATCTAAGTTGACAACTTGGTAAAGCTGGTCCTGTGCATCATCATTGACGAATAGATCACTAATTTCAATATCCTCAATTTAAGATATTGGGAGAAACAGTTTTAACCGCAGTAATATACTGTTCCCCATTTAGGCTGTGGGCCCTTTTCCCAACTCCTGTGTGAGTCCGACCTCCTTTGCCTGGAACACATTGGTCTGCTCCTTTGGCTTCTTTCTAAAGCATTGAGCAAAGTGATCCTTCCCTCCGCACTGATGACAGAATTTTTTACACTTTTTGTCCATTTGAACTACTTAAGATTATTTCCTGACATTGGTCAACTGTTTGACTCCTTAGTATTTTCAGTCACCTTTATAGAATTCGAATTTTAGACTGGGCTCAGCTTAAAGCTTCAATTAATAGCCTTGAACGTGGCTCCTAGTATCTTCGAGTGTGATTCACCATTTTTGAGTTAATGATTTCAGTTGCTAATGTGGAATTCATCGTTTGATATGAATTGCAATAAGGCTGAAGGGCCACTTGTAATGCAATCCGTACATCAAAAAGGTTTAATACTTTCAGTCTAACCAAAATCTGTAATTCTTGGTAAAATCAGTTGGCGAAATTTTCTAAGGTCTCATCATTCTCTAATTGATTTCCCATAGATTCTTGTTTACATTTTGGCATACACTTGGGACTTCCAAGTCCCTTCTTTATTGTAGCCTTAGCCTTTGAGTAAGACCAGCTGTCCTCCTCTAGATGAGGTAACACCAAATTTTGACAATCTGTATCCAAACAGTTCATAACTGTCAAAGCTTTTTGTCTATCGCCATACCCAAACATTGTCATGTTGAACAATCAGAAGAATAAAAAAAGCGTTATCTCAGTGAATGTTGGGTAATCTGGCATAGCTCTGAATTCCTCTGAAGTTTTTCTAGCCGCAACTCTCAGCTCAACTACCTGACTGACTCGAGAAATGAGCTTGGGGGTCACCTCTGAAATGGCAGTGAATGCAGTCAGAATTTTTAATAATTTTCAACTTCCCAACTGGAGTTCTTGAGGTCCATTTTTCAGCGTCAGTCACCACATAGGGTTCACATTTGCATCTCTGCATCTTCAGTTCTTTGATTTTCTTCACTAGATGCTCCACATCTGAGCTTAGTGAATGCAATTGAACGCAATCCACTTCACATTTGGTCTCTAAGTTTAAAGCTTCTAAAACCAGATCTCCTTCTTTCTTCTTCAATGACGTTACTTTCCCTAGTAACTAATTTCCAAACTTTAAAACTTCTTATAATACTTTCTAGATCTTAGTGACCCTCTCCTCCAAGGCAGCAAATTTCTCTTTGATCAGCTGAAATCAAGGCGCTCTTGTTGATGGTTGCCAATTCTGTACAAAGTTTTCTTAATTTGTCCTTGTATGACAACTTATATTGGTGTATCTTACTCAACTATGCTCTGTAGTGAGCAACAAATTGTTAAAATTGGGACAATTGTCCAATCTAGTGAGTACTGGATTTCAAAATCTTAGTCTGACTGATAGCTCCCAAAAGCTATTTGCACAGGTTCAGTATGTGTATGATTCGCGTTGCTTGATAGTAATTGATATGTGATTTATAATATTATAACAACTATTATCCATAGTTGAATAGATAATCCTGATATGATTCAACGCTAGACCTGTGATAATCCACTAATACTTAAAATTTCAACTATAGGAACATCTTTTATGTTTTGGTAAACTTGATCCACTCTCAGATTCAGATGTTCCCAGCCTTTCTTCTCATCATGCTGAGTCTGCGGAGATTCACATCTAAGATCTACTTCTCTTCTAAGGATCCTCAATCTTCAATCTTTATTCACAAAAGAGTTTACAAATATTGTATACCACATAAATAATAACTGAAGATGAGAAGAGCTTATATCTCAAACGGAAGAATCTTTTTTAATAATTTGAATTGTTAGGGAATTTAAAGAAATTTGGCGCCTAACTCCTCAGTTGGCGCCTCATGCATGAAATGTCAGCCGTTGATGTTTAACTCCCCTACAATGTCTCACTGGCAATGGTCTTCTCCTTTGGGTAGGATTCCTCTATTGGACATCCTTGAGACCTGAAACAGAAAGAGCCATTAAATATGTCCCTAACGTTTCCCGCTCATTTACAGTAAACCAACCATATCTGTCTAGCATCCTGTTTAGGTAATGGTACTCTTTACTAAAATGGCAGGTCACAAACCAACTGATAGATTTGCTAGTTGCAGGTGGCATCACCCTCCTCACAACTGATACTTTAGTCCCAATATGTCGGTGATGAAACCCTACTGACCCCAATTGGTACACCTGATAGATAATCATTGATCACCTATCAGATGCCCCCATTTTTGTTGGCAACTTTTACCAACAGGTTCTTAAGAAATAACCTATACCAATCCTCAATGGATCTGACCCAGGAAAATTACCCAAAATCCCCAAACATTACTAACCCAAAATCAGGGTCAAACATTTTATAATTCACTCACCAGCGTGACTTATCCCCTAATGATTCAATAGGTAATCTAGAGGCTGGAAAGGTGGGAAAAAATCCCAACAACATCCCATAATCATCCTAGAATAAGTCAACAATTTGATGCCAAAAATGGATTAGGCGTTTTAGTGTCACTTAACAAGGCACTGGATTACCAAGAGTTTTTAGGATGCTTGGATGGCAACTTTTTTGTAATTTAGTAAAGTAAGTCACCTTTTTGTGTTGTCAGGACTTTTATTCATAATCAATACCAAATTATTCTAACTCTTGATAACCATTCTGGTGAGGTGGTGTTCATTGTTATTGGGTCAATAAATAGTATTATTACTAGTGTTGGAAGAAGTAAAATATCCCTTTTTTACTCTTTAAGGATTTCTTTATATCTTCTTCCTTTGTAGAAGCCACATACTGAAACCAAGGTTCCTTTGTAGGGTAGTCAAGCTTATTATGTTCTTTTTTAATTATTATAAGCCATTCTGGGCGCATCACAAGTGAGGGAAAATTAGTGGAGATAAATTTACTTTTTAGTTATGATGCTTTAAGTATTCAGATTTGGTAAAACGAGCTATTATAATATCTTATAGGGTTCACAGACATGGCAGAAAGAGATCTGAGAATCATAATGAATCTGAACTTTGGCCCCATACAACCCTGAGCCTCATATTATAAGCAATCTGCTACGGTTAAAATTTCCCCTGGTTTGAAAGGTATAGAAAGTTAGCAGTTTTCATCCTTTTATAAGCTCACCCCACCAAATTTGTTGATGATAATGTTTTCTGCATTAGCATAAGGCATTCTGGCTTCATAAATCTTTAACATTACTAGTTTATTGACTAACGGGGTCCAGAAAATCATTAACATGACCTGTTTTTCCTGGTAATTTGTGTTCCCATAGTAATACAAAGAACCACATGAAGATATGAATGTTCCCCTTCTTACCAAATTCAGAAAAGTTCACAATAATAACCTGATGATAATTTTTAAGTCCTAGTTCCTGATAGGCTGGGATGAACTGCCAGAGTCATTAATTTTATTATTGTGTGGGTGTAATTGTCAGAAATGGAGGCCATGGCAGTAACGCTGGTATAATATGCAGGAGCAGCGCTAGGAACATCCTTCTGTAATAGTATGTACTGAGGATCTTAGAACATTGTTACTATTAGAAATAATTTGAGAGAAGTTAATGAAAAAGACTTTAAGTAGATTGCCCCCATCAGCGCCTCATCACTTATGGTTCTAAACACATCAGTCTCAGTATAAAAAGTAATTTAAAAACTTAGCCAAGGGCTTATACTTCATATGAGCTTGGCTGCATTTGCAAGAGTCGTCTTTAAGATTTTAAAGATATAGCTCAACAGATCATCAGATCTGTGACATCCATCTAATGTTTCAGAACAAAGCACCAGATACTAGTTTTTAATCAGTTAACACTAGTCCTTGGGCTCAAATTAAAGTCTTTAGTAAGTCAATCACCCAGTAAAAGTCATAGAGGGAGTACACTGAGTCTCCCATATCATGATTCATAACTAAAAGTTGAGCAGGGCTTCAACAAGTGCCCCTTGTAGTAATCCTGTGATGTTAGAACTGGTGCATAGGCATTGAGTTCCAATAGCAAATTTAAATTTACACTGATTAACAGGCAATTTTTATGAAGACAAATTTATAATAAAACTAAGCATTTCAAAAAAAGTAAAAATAAGGTTCTTATCCAAGTAAAAATAAGCACACCGCTCAAGGAACAGTTACAACATTAATGAATTGGTGATTTCATGTCCCTCTTAACTTGTATATTTCACAAAAAATATTCAATTTGGTTTTCCTAAATCAATAGAATATAGCAATATCAGGTTAGGGGGAGAGGCCATGTGACTTTGGCTTTAAATGAGTCAAATTAAATGTCTCTAAACCAGTGATGTCTCTTCATCAAAGACTTTTTTGGGTTGGGACCATCTAGTACTAAAAAAAAATAAGCACACCGCTCTATTTAATACTCCCAGTGGCTATTAGGTGGTGAGTTATTGTCTTTTTGAAAGTAAATTAAAAAGATATTGAAAAAGCAAGATCACTTTCTAAAGGCAGCCCCTCATAGATATACTTTCTCACTCCCAGAATTATAAACGGTACAATTAATCAGCTATTTGAGAATTTTAGTATAGTTTTTGAAAATTAAATATGTTAAAGAATGAATGCCTAGGGATCAGGGCATCTACATATATGTGGCACTCTATCATTATAGCTGAGATACTAGCAAATGGCCAAATGATTAATGCTAAACCTATTGATGCCTAGTTGTCGCTGGTGCAGGACAAAAAAGGTGGTAATAAAAAATTAACAGTGATACAAAAACTGGGACTTTGGGACAAGTTAATTGATGTATTAGTGAATTTCAAGTTTCAATGGCAGGATTTAAGAGTTAGTTCTTCATTTATAATTACTAGTAGTAATAAGGCTTATCTTTATCATTGTAACCATTTATTGCAACTGATTCAATTCAAGACTGGCAAGTTTGATAATCTGTATGAGTAGATAGATGTGCACCAAATGTCTTTTTAAAGGTTGGGAAAGCATGATAAAGGACATAGGGTCAGTTTTTGCACCGTCTAAAGTTAGGAAACGCTCCAGCAACACTGATGGCCAAGGCAAAAATAAGAAAACAGCGGTGAGTATCTCGCTGTAGATTTTAGCTTGGAAAGAAAAATGCAGCCAGAACATCAAGACTCCACATTCTCAGCCCCTGTCATCAGTAGAGCACGGGATCTGAGTTTTTCTGGATATAAATTTAATGGCACTTTGGGAAAAGGTCTGTGGTGATGTTCACAAACACTTCATGGGTGCTGTATATGTTACATCGCATTCAATGACCCGCAGATGGTTGTACCTCAAGTTTGAAACTGCACTTAAGCAGCGGATGCCGCTGCACAGGTGCGCGTGGTGGTAGATCTCTTGGATGTTCAACGGGTGATTGAAAAAAATGAATGCGTTGGACTAAATCTAACCAAATTTTAGTCACTTTTGACCTTCTCCCCACAACAGTGAGACATGAAGTCCTAGAACGCTTACTCTCAGTTGGGCTAAAAAGTTATGGGAAAATTCATTATTTCGAAATGCAGCACTACACACTTATGCCGGAGCTTAGCATTGGCAAAGAAATTGAAGTGATCACCCCAACTGCTATCATCATGGAAGACTTAACTTAAATTCTACATACTACAGTTTTCAATACTGATGTGCAGGATTCCTGCCCATTCCGCGGTGAGGTAGTTATGCACCCCCTATCTGCATCTATTGTCATGATTTTGACCATAAAGCACAAACCTGCCCTTCAAGAGAGGGCACCACTCAACATGAAATTCTCCCAGATGAAATGGGAAGTGCTGACCCCCATTATGAACCTGTAATTGGCACTGATGTCACCTTCCAGTGGGGTGTGAAGGGGTGCTATGTTTAGGTTAAACCTGTGTCCCCACAAGAGCACAAGAAGGCCAAACAAGCCTGTAGAGCTGCGTCCAAGGCAGCAGCTTTGTCAGCATCTGTGATCTCGCCTGCCCAGACCCAGTCTGAAAAAGAGTTATTTGCAGCTGAAGTGGTCACAATTTTGTTCACCAATCAAATTGGGCCCCCCAACCTGCGGAACAACTGTTTGAGTCAAGTTCCCCTGCACAAGTTTACTGCACTCTGATGAAGACCAATTCTCCCAACCTTCCCTAAGTTTTAGTCAACCTCCAATGGTGCACCACAGGTGCACTTTAATGAAAAAAAATTGATCAAAATCGAAAAGCAACAAACTCATTAAAACACCCAAAGTGAAGGAAACCCTTAAGAACAGCTACTTAGTGGTTCAAGGCACACGTTTGGCCATTAAAGCAGCTACTAAAAAAGCTAAGCAGGAAGGGCAAGGGGACCTTCCCATTGCCCTAAGGTGTGATGGGGGTCTCCTTCACTATAGGGATGTTGAACATCGCAGACTAAGACCTCATCAACTCAGGCTGTAAAACTGAGTTTTTTAAAAACAATTTACATGTGGACATCCTGAAAATTCAGGAATCTCACTGTCCACCTAGTGCCAAGGCCACATGGTCAACCATGCTCCTCCCTCCCTTTCTTTTTAATTCACCACACTGTGGGGTGCTTATACATGCGACCCATAGTTCTAAATTTGTATCTAATAATTTTGTATCTCAATGGGTCGTGTGCTGGTCATGTCCTTCTCCTGGGGTGATGAAGTGCATACTAATGTTAATATCTACACCCCAACATGTGCACAGGCTCACCAGGAGTTTCTCTGCAGTAACTTCCCTCCAACTTCCACCTGATCCATTTGTGGTGGGCAACCTGAACTGCTAGGCCAACCAGGCCACCAACCGCTGGCCTTCAACGCCTATCCCCCTCCCCCCGCAGGGGCATGTCAACCTCCATATCCTAAAGGCCACCTTGGGGATTTTTTATACCCTACCCAATCATGTACCATTGCTACCCAACATGTCCCTTCCCCATGTGCACAATGGTCATCTGAGGTCTATGTCCCGCATTGACCTCATTATTGCTCTATGGAACTTTTCCCCCAATATTGCACACTTTACAATGACAAAAATTGATTTCTCTGACCACAGGATGGTGTCAGTATCCTTCACTTTATCAAGATCAGCGGCACAGGTGCAAAAATGGTGCTAACTTCACCCGGCCAAAATCACGTCACCCATGTTTTCAGCATAAGTGGACATTGAAACTTTAGCGTTGGAGTTTTCCACATAATTATGTGCTGATCCAATTTCTTTCTGGTCATCCTTCAAAGCAAACACCATCCTTCAAGCATGTCACATCTCATTGCAACGCTCTTGGGCTGCCTCAGCAGTCATTAAGTGCACGCTAATGGAATTGGACCACAGGGATTCTAATGTCCCTGCTGCAGGGTACAGCCCAGCTCGGGGTTGTAAGTGGGCAGATGTGTCTTCTCATCTCAACGCACTAGTAAGGCAACACAAACATTGCAGTTTTGTTCAGTACAAGGCAAAAAATATAATGGCAGGTGGAACATGCTCCTCCTTTTTCTGGAAATTTTTTGCACTGTGACAGAGCTTGGCCTGCACACAGGTGAGTTATCCAGACAACTCCGTCGCAAAACCTCCAGCTGAAGTGGCAGTCGAAGTTTGAGCCTTTTACTCCAAGTTGTATTAATATGAACCAGTTGACCCTGCTGCAATTAATGAGTTTCTTGATGGTGCACACATCTGCACCATTTTCTACTACTAATAGTTAATGAATTTAATTATTCATGACAAACTCTGGTATGCCTTTCATGGTGCACAACACAGGATTTGCCCAGGTCCAGATGGGATTCCGTATGAGTTTTAAAAATTCTTTTAACGATTTCCCTCACTAATACTTGCCTCAATGAACAAATGTTTTTTAGAAACGCTCCTCTTTCCTGGGGGTCAGGAGGCCTATATATGATAGCGCTGTATAAGAAAGGGGATAAGCTGGACTTGGGAAACTGGCGCCCATATCACGTACTAATACAGATAGTAAGGTATTCACTAAAATTATGGCCAATAGCAAAGGGGAAGTTGCTTCTGAAGTAATCTCCTCTGAGTAGTTTGATTTTATCCCCAAATGGTCAATATGGGACAACATACACACAGTAGCCAATGTCTGTCAATCCACTGCTACTGGGACTCTTGTGTTCTTAGACCAGCAAAAAGCCTATGAAAGGTTTAACTGGGATATCCTCAAAGCCTGAATACACAATTTCCACCTCTCTTACTGGTTCATTAATTAGGTGATGTTGATCACGGAGTCTGCCATGATGGCTGTGCATGGCTTAGTTTCCTCATTGATGTGGTTCACCCTCAAAGTGGTCTCCGCCAAGAGAACTCATTAAGTTCACTCTTGAACAACTTCAGCCTTGACCTACTTCTACACAGTGTGAATGCACGCCTTGCTGGTATCCATATGCAAGGCCAAGCACCAGTAAGGATGCTGGCATTTGCTGATGATTGTGTGGTTGGGGTGGGTCAAAGATTTGGAACTTTTATAACTGTGTTAAAGTCTGATAGTTCCCCAAAAGTTAGCTGCACAGGTTTGAAATGTGCACGATTTGCGTTATCTGTTAGTAGTTGATAGTTGATTGATAATAGTATGCCAACTATTAACCATAGTTGAATAGATAACCCATTATGGTCCAACGCTAGACCTGTACTTCTTAACGAAATACTGTTGTTGTTGACTGTAAGGACCTCTTTTCCTTATCCGCCTAACTTGATTCACTCTCAGATCCAGAAGTTTATGGCTTTCTTCTTTTGACACGGAATCTGTGGAGATTCCCTTCTAAGATCAGCTTCTTTCTAAGGATCCTCAATCCTTACTCTTTATATGACAAAAGAGTCCCCAATTATTTTAAACAACATTAAATTCATTAAGATGAATAGTACTTAAAATAACTATTGATCTTTAATTCAATATTTGGACTTAGTGTTAATATCCTTTATTAATGTAAATTATTAGGGAATTTATTGAGGGAATTTGGCGCCCAACCTCAGTTGGCACCTCAGCCATGAAATGGCAGCCATTGCCATCGAACTTCCCTTCAATGACTCACCAGTCATGGTCTTCTCCATCTGGCTAGAATTCCTCCGTTGGGCATCCTCAAGACATAAAATGTACAGAGTCAGAAAACGTGTCCCTAACAATTCTCACTTGACACAGTGAAACAACTATATTTAGTGAGCGACCTGCTTAGCTAATGGTACTCTTTACCAATTATGGCAGGTCACAAACCAAATTATTGATTTGCTAGTTGCAGGTGGCATCACTCTCATTGCAACTGTTACTTAAATTCCAAATCAGTTGGTGATGAAACCTGATCAATCCTAATTGATACACAGATAGTTAAGCATTGATCGACTATCAGATGTTCATATTTTGTTGGCAACTCTGCTCACCAAGACATTAAGCATTCACCCAGATCAATCCCCGATGGATCAAAATCTGGAAATTTTTCCTAAAATCCCCAAACATTATTAGCCTGAAATCAGGGTCAAATGATATCCAATTCACTCACCATCGGAAATTATCCCTAGAAATCCGCAGGTAATCTAAGAGGCTGGGAAGGTGGGAAAAAATCCCAACACATACCCCCTCTTGCCTAGATTTCCAGCAAGAATAGGATCAGGACAAGAGAATACTGCCTTAGATCAGGTCAAATATTTCTTAGTTTTTAGTGGAGCACAGCCAATCAGCACTCAACGCTGCTAAGGACAACCTTTGGCACGCGATTGTCTTCCTTTCCTCCTCACTACCACCTCCTCAGAGCGCAATCATCATGACCCATTGTCATGCTGGGCTGATCAATTTACTCATGATGATTCCAGTCCCAGAAAGCCAGTTTTCCCCAGTCAGGTCATACAACACATTGTCATATTCAGGATCTTGGTCTGGCGTCCTTGTTTTTATGACCCCCCTCCTCGTCCTTGACAGGAGGTTCCTACCATCAATGTTGGTCTCACAGCCCAATTAATAATGATCAATCATATTCGCTCTTGTTATTTTATCTTTTTAACTACTTTAGCTCATATCATTCTTGCATTTTTTTCTTTTAAAAAAACTTATCTCATTAATCTTGAGATTAATATTCAAAACAAGAGCTTAATTGATAAAAAAGTGAATAATTTCAACTATTCTAGAAAAGTCTGACACCCCCTCTCTTCCAGCTCATATGTTCAATGCTCTTGACAAAGACCATTAGCAAGCACTCAAGACCAATCTTCCAGCTTCAGTGCCATATAAGAATTCTTGGGATTTATTCGTTAACTGCCTCTGCTTGTCCTGTTGCTTACCTCCCTGATCTGAGGTATCACGTTTGGCAAGTACCAACATCTTCATCTCTCTTCCCCTCATCACGTTCTTGCAGGGATCAGCCTCCGCTCAACAAACTTGGCTTTGAGTAGGTCTACCCTTTCTAGCATCTGATCTCAAATAGATTTTTTTTTTTTTTAGTACTAGATGGTCCTCAAATAGATTTTGATGGTTTATTCACTCTTACTGTTATAAATCCTCCCTCCCTCAAGAGGCGACATAGGCGGAATAATCCTTGAGTCAAGGATAACCAATAAAAAATTATAAAAATATATGTATTTTTTATGTGCATTTTAAATGTTTTTTTCCATATTTTTATCAATTTTTTATTTTTTTTCTTCTTTATTATATGGGACATGACCTTCACTCATTTCAGTGGTTCATATTTTTTTATTACCCCTAACTGGTTCCTAGGTATACTCTAAACTTTCAGTTTTACATGGTTCAGAGGTCTCATTTTTTAAGACAACCATTTATTTTGGTTCAATGGTCCCTTTTTAGAACTTAACCAGAAATTATAAGGACATAACCATCTATGTTTCAGTGGTCCTTTGGGAACACTCTTTTTTGTGTTCTTTAATCCAATTCTTTAGATACCTAGCATGGACTAAATTCACAATCTTTGTATCCAAGAGGTTCTTGATGGAATAGGCGTCCATCACCATCTTGGCGATAATCTTGAATGAACCTAACCACAACGCATCCAACTTGTTTCATCTTATGAATCCATGTGTATCACAATAGGCAACTTTACTGCCTACTTGGTATTCTGATAATGCCAGTCAGTTCTTATCATATGTTGTTTTTGCCTTGATTCCTTCTTCAAGGTCATATCAAATGCTTGTTATTGCATATTAATCAGGATGTTCAAAAGTTGGAGCAGGTACTTCTCAGTACTATCCCCAAAGTTGGTTCAACCACCAAATTTAGATTTGGCAGTAACGCGGGCTTCTCTTTCATTCAATAATTCAAACAGCGTCTTTACCATTGCCATATGGTGACTTATATTATACAAAATTGTCAACAAACTGAGGCATATGCCCATGCGGAAGTTATCCCTTTGACCAGATTCCTCAGTGTTGTGGCCAGCATTCCATTGGCCTGTTCTACCAGTCTGTTTTCAACCAGCTGGTAAGGTACTGACATGACTCCTTGGATCCCCATTATCTCATTCAACTTCTCAATCACGTGGGACGTGAAATTCGTTCCAGTGTCACTTAACAAGACTTGAGGACATCCATGGCAGTATACAACTTGATCCATAATAAACCTTGCATCTCTTTTGGTGTCCACTTTCGCCATGGGCCTTCATCTCGACCCATCTAGGAATATGGTTGATTGCAACTATCATGTATTTGACTCCCCATGTGCTCATCATCAGTGGTCTCATAACATTGATGGACATCATATGCCAGGCAAATCCAGGGCGGGCCAGTCAATATCTGGTCATGTTCTTGTGGGGTTTGTGCAAATGAACTCCACACAACAAGCCAGATAATTGTCCACAACATAATTTATAGACTCCCAGTAATTTTACTGACAAATGTGGTCAGTTGTCTTCCTTAGGCCTCCATGCACGACAATATTATGCGTGGCTTGAATGATTGCCACTCATTCTGATGGTCTTGGGAATAATAATTATTTTTCATCAATCATCTTAAAAAACTTGTCCATCCTTGGTCTTAGTGTTTTCCATCACTTTCTGAAGTGCGCCTTGAATTTCTTGGGGCTTGTTCCTAATTTTCTCCATTGACCATTCTCTGAAACAGCTCATCATCTTGTTGGTATACCACTTGGACCATTGGTAACCTTTATAATCCATCTGCATTCTGGTGACAAGCTCCCACTGATGAATTATCTCATAGTTATAATCCTGAAGCTTAAATGTCCATCAGGAAAGTCGACCTTCTGGTTCTCTCAGATTATGCAGCTAATGCAGCAAGGAGTGGTCTTTAACCATTTTAGAATTCATTCTGTGAGTATATACCCAAAACTGTTTACAGGTATAAATTACTGCAAGACATTCACAATCAGTACTAGTGTAGTTCCGTTCTGCTGCTGATAGCGTATGGCTCACATAAACTACTGGATGCTCATCCCCAAGCTCATCCACTTAACTCAGGACGGCAGAACGCTAACAAAGAAATGTTCTGTACTATAAAAGCTCAATTGAAATTTGGATATTTCAATATTGGAGAATCTATCAGACACTGGCGTAAATCCTCAGAAAGAACTCTGGGCCCCTCATTTCATATGAGTCCTATTCTTTGGATCCTTCAGCAAATGAAAGAGGGGCTTGGTGATTCTCACAAAATCTCATAAAAATCTTCAGTAGTATCTGATTATTCCAAGAAACACTTGTATATCTTAGACACTTCTCAGGATGGTCATTCGCTCTATAACCTCACTAATTTGGGCTTGCCGCTGCAGTCCACTGGAGTGATGATGAACCCCTGATATTCCAACTCTTTCTTGAAGAAGTGGCACTTACTTAGCTTAATCTTCATTTTAGCCGTGGACAATATCTTGAAGACTTCTTCCAAGTTGTGTAAATGGTTAGTAAAGTTTTTACTGAACACATTTATTTCGTCCAAGTACAACAAGACGCATGACAACTTCAAGTCAATTAATATGGCATCTATGGCCCTCTGGAATGTTGCAGGCGTATTACAAAGACCTTAAGGCATCCTAGTCGGTTGATACAACCCTTGCGCGTTAATGATCACGAATTTCTCTCTGTCTTCTGTTGGTAAATCAATTTTCCTATATCCCAATATCAGATTTATTGCGGAAAAGTACTTCACTTCTCCCAATTGATCCAATGCATTGTCAATTTTTGGTAGTGAATATGAATCCTTCTTTGTTATTTTATTCAGCTTCCTATAATTGATCACCACCCAATTAGATCCGTCCTTCTTCTTCACAATCAGGAAGTGCTCAACCAGGGACTTGATGATGTAACTAGAAGCTTGTGCTTCAAAGTTTGCTGGTCTCTTCTTCTACTACTACCTCAGCAGCCTTTGACTGTCAAATTGGTCTCATCTTTACCGCAAAATTTTCCCAGTGTCAACTTTGTGGATGACATTCCTTACACATCCCAAGTTGTGATCATTATGGGTGAAGACTTCCCAATACTTGTCAATTGATTTGAGCACCTCCTCCTGCTGTATTTCCATCAGATCAGCGAGTTGCTCTTAATTTACCTGTTAAATTTTAGGTCTATTAATGATGGCTGGTTCTTCTTCTGCGGTAAGATGGAGTTTTGAACGTCAATTGTATGAAGATAATAGACCAGACGGTGACTATAGTTAAGATATAACTCCTTGGTAATTACACTTGAAGCCGTGTTCTTCTGTCATTGTTTAGAAGATGGCATGCTGCCCTGATCCTTTTGATCCTAAGTAAATTCTCGACTTAATGTAATGTAAAGTATTAAATTCAAAAAAGCTTATAAATTAGAATTTAAATTTTGTGGTAATAGTTGATGATGATAGTTTATTAGTATCAACCTGGGATAATTTGTAGGGTTTGATGTTCACCACATCTTACCCATGTCGCCTCAATTTCAATGGCACTTGTTCAGAGAAAGTAACAAGTTCATTTGAGTGTCTACAATCCATTGACTCAAGACATCTCAAACGCCTCAGAGTCAGTCTCAAACTTGGAGATATTCTCAAGAAAGCATTTCTAGCTCATCTCCAAATAGCTGAACCAATACTCATCTCAAGCAACTGACAGCACATACCAAAGCGAATTATATCACTTATTAGTAATTAATTCAATCAAAAACTTGATAAACATTAAAAACTAATTTTGACATTGACCAAATAAGCCCACGTGCCCAAGTCATTTAGTTGGCTATTATTTTAAGTCCAACCAAACCAAAAAAGCCCCCAAGCCTGTGTCATCATAGTCAAATAATATTAAGTGGAATTTCTAGGCCATGGATCTTAAGCTTTGAATAAGCTTAATTTATTCCTGATCTATAATCACTGATATCTGTTATAATCCATAGTAAAATAAGCATATTAACATTATTATGTCCCTATCAAATATCCAACAATTAGATTCAGTCAACAACTAAACATTTCCCCGCCTTGACTGGATATAAGTGCGGTACTCTTTTCTCTGATTTACAATGTCTAACTTTTCTCACACATCAAAATTGATTGATACCTTGATAGTCTTTCTGCCATGGATAGATGAATCTTCTTAATACTAAGCAAGCCTATGAGGTGCGCTATGGTTAACTTGGGTGTGTTACACACTTTTTCTTAAGCTGGATTGACCAGCTATGCTTCCACGATACTTGAGAGTTTGACTTTGCATCCCGCTGCAATTTCACCAATTATTGATGAACCCAAGCAGGCCCCCTTGGCTCTGACTATTGTTCATCAAACCTCCCAATGGGTTGAGCATGATCATCCTACAACTCTCTCTTTAGATCTTTGAGCTTCTGAAGCTGATCAACACCAAAAAACCCTTATCTGACATCAATTCACTTTGGATGAAGATCTTCTTCCTGACTTCTTGTTTGCCCTTTTTTCTGTTTTCCCTTCTAAAAACCCTGAATCCTCTCTACACACAGGCAGTGTAGTTTCGTTGGGTTTTGAGCTAAATTAAATGTTGGAGCTCATAAATGCTTACTTTTTGTCTGCACTTGCTAATGACCCTGATATTGCCACATACGATATTTTTGAAGCCAATCAGGACATTGTTTTCGCTAACTCAGTTTCTAGGATATGGTGCAAACCCATTTCAGTGAATACATATTTACACGTTCTGTTGGGCCTTAAAACTTGGGTTTCCAAAGATTGGTGCATCTTGGTTTTATACTGAGATTTTTGCAAAAGCCTGGCAAAAGAGCTTCCCAATAAGTACGTCCCAAAGATGGCTTTTCTGGGTCCATGCATTCGCTTTAATCCTTCCTTGCTCCCCACTGATACTGTGCCTGACATGCGCAGGGTATTAGATGAGGCCCAATTGCAGATGTTTTGCATGAAAGTGTTCCTCCCCCAGTTTACCCTGCCTTAAAAGTTTCCTTGCTGACTGTATTTTCCTTTCAGCGGCAATTACTCCCAAATTGAACCTTTCTCGCCTGTTCCAAAGTCCATTTCAATGGTCTTTCCCTTTGGTTCAATGACCTTTCTTAAGATGACAAGGCCAGCGTTCCTGGTGCTGAGCCTTTCTGGGTTTAGCGCATCTCTGACAGGGTTTGGATAGTCAAAATATGTATGGGATTCACATTTCTCCAATTCCGCTACAGGTTTCTCTGGTTTGATCTAACTCTCCTCCCCCTCCTGTAAAAGGGTTACCTAGTTCCAGTGATGACAAGGCATGCATCTCCAAATAAAAGTTTATATTTGCTTATTTCTTATCTTTTATATATTTTATATTTTATTATTATTATTATATTTTTATTTATATTATAACTTTCTTTTATTTTATTTATTTTCTACTTTTTTTATTTTTTGTAATAATATTATTCTTTATGATATGGATGAATGAACTTAGCATGTAGTCAATACACAACCCAGCCGCCTTGATCCTTAATGGTATATATGTCTTTAGAAAATTTCTCCAATACAATAAGCAGACCTTTCCAAAGTGAGGCAAGCTTGTGCGCGCGGCCTGCGCTATGAGTATCACAATATACTACTAAGACTCCCTCTTTAAATTTAGTCACTGTAGCTCATTTAACATCATCATAGCTCTTCTGACTAGTTTTTTAATTAATCACATTTTGATAGGCTTCAAATTGCAACTTGATTAGGGTCTTTTCTAATTGCTCAACATAATTATTTGGGCTAATTGCTTTGATTGAATTGAGTACTGAATATAATAATAGAGGCAGAGTGGGCTATCTACCATACAAGAGTCAAAACAGAGAGTGAACTGTACTGCTGTGGTGTCTGATATTATATGCAAACATGGTAGCCCTAATAAAAGTAGCCCATTGTGAGGGTGCTAAGGCTGCATTTTTTATAAAATGCCGACTAGAGTGCCATTCACACGCTCTACTATACCATTAGTTTCAGGATGGTATGGAGTTGACAACACTTCCTTGTTAGACATCAACTCATTTAACCGTTGTACCATCTGAGTAGTAAAATTTGTGCCATTATCCGTCAAGATCTTCTGTGGGTATCTATGCTTGTATATTATATTATCCACAATGAACTTGGCAGTAAGTAGAGCCCCAACATTTCAAATTGCTTTTGCTTCCACCCATATTGTTAGATGGTTGATAGTAACAACTATGTATTTGTTGCCTAGGCTACTCACAGGCAAAGGGCCAACTACATCAATCAATATAATATGCCAAGTGTCAGAATTTGCACTGAATTTAATAGTAAATTGGGTCAGGTCCTTCGAAGCTCATTTAAATGGCTGGACAATTGTGGATTTCGCACTGAAATCCAATATACAAATAATTGAAGAGGACTTAACCTTTATTAGCGGTTCAGAGGTCTTATTAAATTCCTATTATTGGAACTTAACCAGTTGGTTAAGGTTCAGAGATTCCTGCGGATTAAATATAACAATTGTTGGATTTCACACTAAAATCCAAATATAATTATGCCAAATGAACTTCAAAGAGTAGAAAATACTGCAAGGAAAGTTACTTTATTCAAAATATTTAGGGATATTTATAGTATAATGAGATCTTTTTTAGTACTAGATGTATAATGAGATCTTCATATCAAATAAAGGATAAGATCTTTTCTATCAGATAACTGATATTATTGATTATCAGATCTGATAAGAAATAATAAATGAGATATCAACTTTGTTAAAATTGTAGCATTCTCAAATTGCTAATTATACCTATTTTGAAAAGAATTAATTTTGTTGTAAGTTATACAACTCAATTGTGATATCAGGAATAAAATTAAACGAGTGTAGAATCCATTTGAACTGGAAACATCTGAGCACTGCCCAATGGAGTAAATAGGATTGGACTCAATGGTGCACCGCGCATGGGTGGATTAATACATTAATAAATAATAAGTATAAATATAGCCCAAAAGCAATTATGCTTAATGGGGAAACCATAGGTCAAGGCTTTACCCAAATTAGGTAAATCCTGACAGAGCCCCCACCAAGCCTTAACCTAGGGTGACAGCTTTGTTCAACCAGATAGGGCTTGGAGCTAACACATTAGATATTAAAGATATTGTGGAGGATGATTGATCCACAACCACCATAACCATTTGGTCTCCAAAACCTCCAAGATTATTGTATGTATTCCAGCTACAAACAGGGCCAGACCAGTTTCCATAATTATCATGATGGTGCAACACATTTTGAGATTTAAAACATTATTATAAAAAGTGAGGCTAGCTGGGATTGGGCTCATAGAAGGTGCTGATAACACTGAAACCAAAAGTGAGGCTAATTTGAATATTGAGTCCGTCCAGGATTTTGGATATAAGCATAAATGACGAATCATTGACATAGATTGTTTTTGATGGGAATTGTTGGCAAGCGATTATTTCCACTGTTAAAGTTAATTTTGGCATTATGTATTGTTTGGAATATGTCAAGTAGTTTGGATTCTTCTGCTTTTAAAGAATTGATATCATATCCAGATGTTAAAGCGGCGAAACTCGCTGTTACAACGGGGGAACCTAAATTGTTAATGGAATCAATAATTTTAAAGTGAGTTTAGGCCAATGGGAATTAGGAGGATCGTTTGGTTCATCATTTAATGTTGGGGATCTTAATTGATCCTGAAACTTTCCATGTCGAGGTGGAATATTGCAAAAGGATGGAAATTCGTTTATTGGATATTCTGATGATTGATAGTGAGGCATTACATCATTCATATATTTAAATTGATCTTCATTGAGACAATAAAGGAATTCTTAGAAATATCAACAGTTTGTGTTTGTATCTTGATGGGAGCAACCATGTCCATGATTGTATCAAGGTGATCAGCAGAAAAGACTTCATAATTCCAAACACAGGTAAGTTCATTGGCTATATTTTAATCATTGGGGAGGCAAACATTATCCATGGCAAGGGAGGCATTTAGGTTGACTGGTTTAAGACTATCTTTAGCTTGAAGGATACCTCATAACTTGGATAATTTCTTCTGAATTTTTTAATTTAGAGAGGCGTTCAACCATTAATTTTTCCCAAGAGTAAACAAAACCTAGAAGCCAATAGTCATTCCCCTGAGTGATATCTTCCCAAGCTTCCCTTCTCTGGATATCACATTCCTTCTTATAATGCAGTGCTTTCTCCTTATAATAATATATGGCCTTCTTTAACCTTTTCACTTTATGAAGCTGGCTTTGTTGCTCAATAACATCTTTTTCAAATTCTTCAGGCACATCTAATAAGGCTAGCAGTTGCTTTAGGTGACTGAGCATTCTTAAATGGATAAAGTCTTCTGGACTACACTCAAAAAATTTTGTTGTAAAGTTACACTCCACAGATAATTCATCATTTCCATTCCAAAGTAGATATTGCAACAGATCAGAGTCAATTGAAGTAGTTGCATAATCCATAATGTAATACTATTTTTGTCCTTAGTATAATTGAATACTTCATGTGGATCAGAAGGTAACCTGGCAGGGAGCACCAGTGTCAGAATTTGCACTGAATCTGATAATAAGTTGGGTTAGGTCCTCTAAAGCTCACTTAAATGGTTGGACAATTGTGGATTTTGCACTGAATATAATATACAAATAATTGAAGAGGACTTGACCTTTATTAGAGGTTCAGAGGTCTTATTAAATCCCTAGTATTAGAACTTAACCAGTTGGCAATGGTTCAGAGGCTCCTGCAGGTTTAATATAGCAGTTGTTGTATTTCACACTAAAATCCAAATATAATTATGCCAAATGAACTTCAAAGAGTAGAAAATACTGCAAGGAAAGTTACTTTATTATTCAAAATACTTAGGGATATTTATAGTTTAGTGAGATCTTCATATCAAATAAGTTTAAGATCTTTTCTATCAGATAACTGATATTATTGATTATCAGATCTGATAAGAAATTATAAATGAGATATCAACTTTGTTAGCTTTTCTTTCTCATAACAATCACTTTAGTTACTATGATTTAATTCAAACAGCAACTTTGGATAATCACACACAGGAAAGATGGGCGACTTTAATAACAAAAATAATACAACATGGGCAAGCATTGCAGCAAGCGGTGCACTTAACAGTGCAACTAAGGGCAAGAAACGCCCTAAAGGGGAACATGAACCCAATCTGCAAAGAAATCGCAAACTCAGACACCATCTGGGTTTATGGTATTTACTGTAAAGCACGCGCAATACATGTACATTCAATTTAACCAACCTTTGTCAAAGGTGAAACATGGGATCAGACTCTTCCTCGGGGATGAGTCACTGACCCTGTGGGAGAAAACATGTGAGGCACAGCCCTCACTTTTCCCTCACGCGGTGTACGTAGCCACCAACAACATGGGCTGCGGCTTGATCAATATTGGTTTCAAAACAGCTGATGAAGCCGATGCCACAGCAAAAATCTGTGTGGAAATTGCCCTCCCTGAGGGCAAAAAAATTGTGCGCACTGCGTGCACCAGATGGAACAAAGCAAAAACTTTGTTCATCTCCTTTGACTCGCTCCCCACCAACCTTCCTCATTAAGGTATTTGAGGAGGAGCTCCGCAAAGGTCTTGTGGCCTACGGAGAAATCCAACAACTTGAATTACAGTGATTTCACTTAATGCCCGACCTGTGCGTAGGCAAAGCTATTGCTGTAATCAACCCCTTCCCAGAAGCGGAAGAGGATTTATCCAGAATTCCCCATGCAGCAGAATTTCACTTTGCAGATGGGGGCCAGTCAGCTACATTCCAAGTTACACCGGAATGCGCACCACCCATTTGCAACCACTGTGGCTCACTGGGCCACAAGGAACATGCATGCCCTGTAAAAGAGGGCTTAAAAGAAAATGATTTTTGTGAAGAAGCTATGGATGAAGATAATGAAAACTTCTCCAAAATGACTGATGGCCACCACCCATTCTGCTGGGGTGAAGATGGACTATACTCCATCATGGACCCAGTTACAAGTAAACAGTGTAAAGCAGCACAAAAAGCCCACAAGAGAGCAGCTGCTGAAGCAGCGGCACACGCGGAATCCGCCATTAACCATGGACAAATTCAGGAGTATATTTCAGATATTCACCAAACCAACCAATCAGAACAATATGCCCAGGTCAAAAATTTTTACAGTAACCAGACTGAGCCACAAAGCGTCATCAGTCATGCACATACTGAGGAACAATGAAACCGCAATTTGGGTGAAAATGTGGTGCACAATGCAACAAAGTTGAACCTCAAAAATATAAAATCCAATTAACAACCCGCATCAAATCAACATGAGACCTGTGCAGGAAAAGTTGATGCAAATGCAAAAAACCGCAATTCCCTTGAATCATTAGGTCAGATCAAGGGAACCAACAATGGCAGTGAAAGAGTTGGAGTACAGATGCGGAGCATGGCCAAAATGAGCCACGGTGGGATAGGACCAGAGGGTCCTCCCAACTGCTTCTGAGGCGCCGCAGGCACCTCAGTGTCAATAGGGATGTTAAATATTGTGGGAGCCAGGGCTCATACGTCCCAAGCTAAAAAGCTGGGATTCCTGCGAAAACCTCTTGTATACATCTTGGCCATCCAAGAAACCCACTGCCTACAAGGGGAAGAAGAATCCTGGTCAACCAGGGTCGCACCATCACAATCAGTATGGACGTCTCACTGTGGGGTGATAATCCAAAACAACAAAAAATTTAAAATTATAAATTCATCATCACACTTGCACAGTTGAGTCCTGGTAGCAACAATCACATGCCAAGATGAAATAATTTTGTTAGCATGTATCTGCGCACCGTGCACTGCAACTGAAAAAAAAATTTGAAAAAATTTCTACCCTCACCCTCCCACCAGATATCATCATGTTAGGCGATTTCAACTGCTGGGATAACCCCAATACGGATTGATGGCCTAATCCCAGGGGATACCCACCTGGACACATTGAATATTGCACAATGAAGGCATCTCTTGGCTTACAAAATGCTCTTCCTCCCAATTAACCAATCCTTCCTCATATAACAAGACCCAACATACGTGAGGGACTGCTCATATCAATGAGTTGTATTGACCACATCCTCATCCCACAATCCCACCACTCAAGAATCTCCAAATTTACAACAAAAAAGATCAATTTTTCTGATCACCAGATAGTTACGGTGCAGTTAGCGCCAACCCAATCCCACACACAGGTGTCGCCTTGGAGAAAGCTTCACATAGAAAATATAAGATTGTCTGAGATATCTGACTGGGTTGAGAACAAGGCTACAAACCCAGAATTCACAGCCCCATTCACTTTGGATCCCATCGGAACATGGGAAAATTTCAAAAAAGATTTAATCAACAAAACCTGACATATTGCATCACGCAAGTACACCGCGGACACAGCCACAATCAAGCGTACCTTGGCAGAACTAGACCACCTGGATATAAATACTACGAGATCTGGCTATAGCCCTAATTGGGGACGCAAATGGGCATAAATTTCAGCCTGACTTAACAATCTCATTTTCGAACACCAACACAGAAGCAAAGTATTGAACAAAGGTAAGTTCATAAAGGAAGGCGAAACCTGTTTGACATACTTTTTCCACCAATTCCACTCCCGCAGAAACCAGCCCATGCGCACACAGGTCTGCAAGGCCAATGGCACCGTGGCAACTGACCCTGAGGTGGTCAAGGCGGAAGTACACCGCTATTACACTAAATTATATCGCGATATGCCAACAGATCCACAAAAAATTAAAGAATTTATTCAAACGGCCAAGATACAAAGTACACTACCAAATTACAATATACTATCCCTTATCACACGGGAGAAGCTTTGGGAAACAATTCGCGGTGCACCACGTAGGAAATGCCCAGGGCCTGATGGGATACCCTACGAATTTTACTTTTTTCAACAAATCGCCCCCCTCCTATTGGTGTCAATGAACCAGAGTTTGTTGGAAACACGCCTATTACCAGGAGGCCATGAATCCTACGTTATAACTTTTTATAAAAAGGGTGACAAGTTGGACCTGGCCAACTGGCGCCCAATTGCACTCTCCAACACTGACACAAAAGTTCTAACAAAAATTCTAGCAGCTAGATTAGGCGCAATTGCATCTGACGCCCTATCACCCAACCAGTTTGGGTTTATACTAGGGCGTTCAATCTGGAACAACATACACCCTGTTGCAAACATTTGCCAATCTAAAGCAACTGGTGCCCTGGTCTTCTTGGATCAGGAAAAGGCGTATGACTGTGTTAGCTGGCCATACCTAAAAGAATGTCTACATGCCTTCAAACTCCCACCAAGATTCATAAAATGGGCGATGCTCCTAACAGAATCTGCAACCATGGCTGTATGCGGCCCTGGATTCCTAACAAACAAGATTAAACCACACAGAGGGCTCAAACAAGGGGATCCCCTCAGCCCACTGCTATACAATTTCAGCTTTGACCCGCTCCTCCGATTAACTGACTCACGTCTCATGGGAATAACCGCACAAGGACAACCAACAGTCAAGATACTGGCCTTTGCAGATGACTGCATAGCAGATATAGCAAACAATGAAGATGCCCGACAGCTGGAACACACTCTAGAGGAATACTCCAAGTTGAGCAATGCATCGCTCAACAAAAGGAAGACAGAAATCATCCTCTTAGGCAAATACAAAAACAATTGGGCCACAACATCAGAACCTCACACCAACACTAGAAGAAAATACCCAATTATATTACCCTTTGCAACACCTCCCACCACCACTCCTGTCTGACACCTTGGAACCTGGCTAGAATCAGGGGGATATGCTAATGAGAAAATGGAAAGTAACCTGTTACAACGGGTATCCAAACGCGTCGCCTCCCTCAAGGGAAGAACCCCAGGACTAACAGGACGAGTTACAGTTGCTAACTCGCTCATCCTCCCAATACTGTGGTACCAGGCCCATGCGATAGCCTTCTCACCTACCTTTATAACCTCAATTCGCGCGCTTATCCAGGGCTGTCTGTGGCCTGGCTCTCACCCTCCTATACGGATGGAAACACTATTTGGCCCACACTCAAGCGGAGGCATGGGACTAATAGATTTTGAGAGCCATGCCAATCACATCCTAGGTACCTGAATAAAGGAAATCCTTGCTCCAGACCTCCCGCAACAACATTGGTCCAGAGCAGCAAGGACTAACTTTGCACAGGCGCTCAAATTAACCAACCCACATAGTCCACCCGGACTACTTTCATACCTTTCCAAGCACCCTACTGCAATGGGTCCGCATGGAACCTCCCCTCATTTCAAACATATCCTCCAAACTATCCGCTGTATGGGATGGACCATAAAGAACATGTGTACTATACAGGGAAGGGGATGACCCAGCCCCCAATTCATATTTAGGAAACCCAGAAAACCACCCCCAGAGGGATATGCTCGCAACAACCCCAAGCATAGCTAGGATAAAATACCTAGATATGCTGGACATTCCCTCTGATTTAGCCACACAGAAAGCAATGTGGAAAATGACACACCACCCACTCCTACAACCAAGGATAAGAGCAAACGCCTGGCGATGTTTGAGAAGGACCTATAGGACGGCGGCCACTCCAACTCCCTCCACAAAACATGTGCAGTATGTGGAGGTGAGGAATCCCTACATCACCGCCTAGAAACATGCCCCTAACCAAAGCTATATGGCAGGAAGTCGCACGCCTGCTCAAGATTCAAAACGAACAGGAATTCTCAATATCAAAGAGTATCTTTGCGCTCCAGATCGAGTCACTAATCCCATCTACCCTCCGCTCCCTAATAATACCCATTGCAATGTGGACAATACACACAATTGCATTAGATGCGTTCAAGGGCACGGTCCCAACCATTCATGGGATTATTAACAGATTCCATGTCCACTTACTAGAGCACTTCCAATCCTGGCTCTATGGATATATGAGACCAAGACAAAAAGCGCTCATAGAATCATGGTTCCCACTCTGGTTCCTCCACGCAGACCCTTTCCTTCACACCTGCTCCATAGCAGGGGAAACCCCTCGGAGTAGTGCACCAACCCCCCATACCTGGCAGTCCCGCTGGCAACAGGGGTAACTTGAGTACCCTGGGGTGCCCAATTTTTATATTTCTTAGTTATTCTCTTAGTTTCACATATATTCAGTAATGTCTGTCCCCTGGTCAGCTTACCTCAGTTAAATAAAAGAGATATCAACTTTGTTAAAATTGTAGCATTCTCAAAATGCTAATTATGCCTAATTTGGAAGGAATTAATTTTGTTGTAAGCTATACAACTCAATTGTGATATCAGGAATGAAATTAAATGAGTGTAGAATCCATTTGAACTAGAAACATTGGATCACTGCCCAATGGAGTAATTAGGATTGGACTCAATGGTGCACCACAAACAGGTGGATTAATACATTAATATATAAATATATATATAGACCAAAAGCATTTATGCTTAATGGGGAAACCATAGGTCAAGGCTTTACCCAAATTAGGTTAAATCCTGACACCAAGCCCAGTCATGTTTGATTAAAATATTTCATATCTGACTTCATAGCTTTTTCAATATGGCATGAATGACATTTGTTGAGTACATCTTGGATATTTCTGGAAGTTTTAAGTTACACTTCCAATGGGGCAGGTTTAATCTTAAAGTTAAACTGGTCAGATTCTCTAAAAAAGGCAATATATTTAAATAAAAAATACAGGTTATAATTCAACCTAATCTTTATTTTTGAAAAGAGGGAATATTTATAGGCTTTTTTATGGTTTGTAATCTATCAGAGAAAATTAATCTCTTTGCGATCAAATCTTCAATCAATTGATCAGGTTTAGATTGATCATTGACCTTGATAGATTGTGATATATTGCTCGCTCCTTCCAATGATGTTGGGGGAATTGATGAAGTGAATTTTTTGGAGACATATGAACATTCAGTGAATTCCCAACACTTCCCCCTCAATATTTGATCATGGTGGAGGATGACTTCTTAAAAACCTAGGATGAATACGATTTACCACTATAACAGTACCATTATGAACAATCAAATACTCTAATCTTTTTTGAAATATAACTCTATAGGGACCAGACCAATTAGTTCACAATTTTTCAGTCCGTCCACCAGGCCAAGAATGATAGTATATAACGTAATCCCCAATATGGTATTCAGGTAAGACAGGTTTGTGTTGATTGCTTCTTTGAGTCTCTTTTTGAGTGGTTATTTCAATTGAATTCATTGCTTGAGCCTGAAGATGGATAATCTCATCAGCCAAATTTCTCATAATTAAATCAGAATTTTCTGGGATGCTTTCTTCAAGGATTGTCTGAACAATAGAAGGGACTGAAGGATCGCGCCCATATATACACTTAAAGGGGGACATCTTGATAATGCGGTGGTAGCTTATCCAATAAGTAAACAAGGCACTAGGCAAATAAAAGTTCCACTGAGTTAGGTCAGTGGATGCCATCTTTCTTAGAATTGAGACCAGGGTCCCATTAACTCATTCAATGGCCCCATTTGAGATGGATTATATAGGACAACAAATCGCTGAGTAGTGTTAAACAAATTGTATAACTCTTGTATAAGTTGCGAGGTGAAATTAGCCCCATTAGCTGACATAAGGACTTTGAGAAACCCATGTTGATAAATGATATGCTGATATAGGAATAACGTTGTAGTCTTAGCCAAAGGGGTAGCAATGGAAATGGACTCAACCCATTTGGTTAAATGGTTGACAGCCATAATGATATACTGATGGCCATTCAATTCCCAAGGAAAAGGACCTATAACGTCAATGCTAACTACCTCAAATGCCTTATTGGTGGTATAACTTGATGTTAATATGTAGGGTTGGTAGTTCCATGGCTTTTGCAGATAAGACATGAATCAAGGGTCTCTCTAATGAACTCAGTCATGTTGTTCCAATAGTATCGAGTCTTCAACCATTCTTGAGTCTTCTTTAAGCTGCTATGACCAACTTGTTCAAAACCTTCCATTACAGCATGAAATCTAGAGTTGGGATGTAGGAAGGGCAACCACACTTAGATTTGACTTCTTTAAACAAAGCTCCATCTTGAATCATAGTATCTTTGGTAATTGATTTTAGAAAGGCTTGATCCTCTTCAGTTTCTCGATCCCATAACTCAGATCATCCAATAAGATTGTATAAACGTTCTTCTTTTTCTAGTTCCAAGGTCAGAATAAGAATTAGGGACAGCCCATCAGCATTTTGGTGCTGAGCCCCTGAGCGATGAACAATGGAGTAATCATAATTTTGCAACCTTAAAGCCCAACGGGCCAACCTCCCATCAGGATCCTTCATGTTCTGCAACCATCATAAGGAGGAATGGTCGGTAATAACAGTGAAATGGTTACCATATAAGAAGGGGCGGAAGTTCTTGATTGCTAGAATTACTGCCAAACATTCCCGCTAAGTAATATTATAATTCCGTTCAGACTTCAACAAAGTTTTGCTATATTAAGCAACAAGATGATCATTCTTCTCTTCATCATACTGAGATAAGATAGCCCCAAAAGCAACATTGCATGCATCAGTATGTAAAAAGAAAGGCTTAGAAAATTGGGTATGAATTAGAACAGGTGCCTTGATCAAGGAGGTACGCAGAGAATTGAATGACTGTCCTTGAGCTGACCCCCACTCAAAGGACACTCATATTTGCAACAGGTGAAATAAGGGCTCAGCCATATCAGTAAAGTTGGGAATAAATTGCTGGTAATACCCAACCATGCCAATAAAGACTTGAATATCCCATCAAGAAGAGGGAGGAGGCATTCTTTGGATGGCTTAAACTTTGTCTGAGAGGGGTCAAATCCCTTTAGCTGAAACCTGATGTCCTAAAAATCCATCTTGGTCAGAAAGAATGAGCATTTGGAGGGTTTGAGTTTTAAAGAAGAGCCTCGAATTTGGCTGAAAACTTCTTTTAGATGGTCTAAATGCTCAATAAAAGTTTTGGAGAACACAGTAATATCTTCAAGACATACCAGAACACAAGTAAGCTTTAAATCCCGTAGCATACTGTCCATGGCCCTTTGGAAAGTTGCTGGGGCATTGCTTAGTCCTTGAGGCATATTAATTGGTTCAAACAACCCTTCACTCGATATCAGGGCACACTTGGCATGATCTTCTGGGATAACTCGATTTGCCAGTATCCACTGACTAAGTCCATGGCCGAAAAATAGGTGGATCCAGCCAACAATCTAAGAGAATCATCAATCCTAGGTAAGGGATAACAATCCCGTTGAATAATAGCATTCAATCAACAATAATCCATCACGACTTGATGAGAACTATCTTTCTTCTTAACCAATAACAATGGGGAGGACCAAGGACTATTGGAGGGTTTCAATAATCCAGACTCCAACAAATTGATGCAACTCCTTGGTAACCTGGGCTTCTTTTATTTTAGATTTACGATAGGGCTTCGCATGAATAGGAAGGTGATTACCAGTTTCAACAGTGCGCATTACTCCTTTCATCTTCTGAAAATCATAAGTATGCTTAGCAAAGATGTCGGAATATTCATCTAACAATTAAAGTACATGTTTCTCCTGTTCACTAGAGAGGTGTTTTCCAATAGCAGGACCCACAGTAAGAATTTCCTGATCACTTTTTCAATCTAAAATCTTGTAGACTCCCAAAGGATTTAGCATCATAGATATGAGATAAGGGCAGTAACTTGACATAAGCAATTGGATGCTCTTGATCTACCAGTTTCGACTCATTGGTAAGGTTTGCCAGTAAAACAGATAATGATCCTGAATAAGCATAATCCAATACTCCAGGAAAAGGCAAGAGCTCTTTAGCAGAAGGATTGACAGTGCCTTGGACTTGTAACAAATGTCCTTTGGAATCGAAAAATGCAAAGAAGTGTTAATAATTACTTGTGATTTTGGCGGAATAACTAATTTCTCAGGGGAGAAAATAGGCATCCCCTCCTCAATATCCGCCGATGCAGGGGGTAATTTTACATGAGAATCCCCAACATGATATTGAAGTAAATAAGACATTTTGGTTCCTTCTAGCAGACATAACCAACGTCAGGTGGAAGCATGATCAGATAAAAGTAAGGGAACTCTATACCCCCAAGAGAGACAATGACGAGTCAGGGTAATTGATAATTTCATCAAATTCTCATAAAAATTGAGTCCCCAAGAGTAAGTCATAACTCAAATTATCAAGTACAATGGCTGGGATGGTAAAGGTTAATTTCCCAATCTTCAGGGGAAAAGATGAAAAAGCTCCAATAGACCGAGTACTCTGAGGTCCAGCTGTGCCATATTCTTCATAATAAGAAATATCAGGTGTTAATTTGATCCATTTGACCAATTTTGATGAGACAACATTCACCGGGGATCCAGTATCTATAATAGCTTTGGCATTGACTTGATACACTCAGAAGTCAATATGAGTAATGGTGCTTCTGAACTGAAAGGGTAATGCCAATAAGGAGGGCAAGGAATAAGAAGTATGTTCATCTTTATTACACTCAATCAAACTTTGATGCTCTTGCTGCGCACTCATATAATTATCAAGGTGGAGAATCTTATTAGCTTATTTCTTTTCTTCTTCTCATCTGCTTCCTTTTTAAAACAACAATCCTCAGTATGAAAATAGCGATGACAGTAGTTATACTGAATCGCCCTAGGGTTTTCAGGAATGGCGTAGACTTTGGGGCGACTAGGTCTAGGAGACTCATAAACTTGGGATTTTTTGGAGAATTGAGGAGGCAATTCCAATAAGGCCTCCTTAATGTCCAAAATTCTTTTGAAAAATACTTTTTTACACTGATTAGATAAACTTACATTCGAGTCCTGGAAGTAAAAGCTGACAGAACTGCAGTAGTTTCATCATCTAAGTTTAACTGACCACAGGCTACTAGAGTTTGAGATTCCTGATAGAGATGATGAGCAAAGTCTTTGATAGATTCATTTTGGTGGGGCTGTATACCCATAAAAGCCTGCTTTTATGAGGATAAGGTTTGATCACTCCCAAATTCTTTGATCAACGCTTCTTTGACCTGAGACCAAGTAGAGCAAGTCATTAGGTGGGGAACCATAATATCCTGAGCCAATACAGTAAGGCAATTAGGAAGTAATTCATCTTTTGGTGGTCCGTGGCCTCACCTAATGTCTTTTAATAAAGATAGAGAAAGTAGATAATGCTGCCTTCCCCCAGGGAGTATTTGTCCTTGAATACTGGCTTAAAACCCATGGGAGCATTGGTGGTCAAAACATGCACTCCAGGTTGTTCTGATTGAGTGGAAAAAAGAGGTGGAATCAGAAACTTGAGAATAAAATTGAGGGCAAGGACCAACAGCTTCAGTACAAACTTCACTAATCCAACGGTTCAGATCAGCATACCCTACTTTCTCATCTAATTGGCGGGATAGCTCAAAAATCTGTTCCTGCTGAGCATTGTACTTGAGTTCCAGTGTCTCAATTTACGCTTAGAGCAATTCCCCTTTTGATTCACAATCATGTAGTAAGGTACCGATATCTTTGGCCCATTTTCCCAAATTTATCAATTCATCAGATAATGTCTGAAGCAACAAGAGGGGATCAATTGGTACCCCATTGGGGGTTAGGTTACACTACTTGGCTAATTTAGAGAATTGTTCATGCAAGTGATTTATCATGTTCAAGAGAGAGTCAAATTGCTTTAAAGATCCTGAATGCCCATCAGCACCTGGAGGTCCCCGAGGTCCATCTGCGCCTGGAGGCCCCTGAGGCCCTACACTCCCTGGGGGTCCACGGGGTCCTACACCCCCAGGTGGCTCACAAGGTCCTTCAACCCCAGGAGGACCCATATTTCCAGAGGTTTTCTCTACTTCATTAACCTGGAATTGAATTCCTGAGTACATTTGTTCCAATTGGAAGAGACAGGTTCTAATTTCCTCTTCCATTGATTGACTACGCTCAGAGAGTTGGGAAATACCCTCTCTCCATTCTCTTTGAATCTCCTGAACTTGCTTGTGGAACTGTACATCAACAAAATTGGACATCCCATAATTTATTTGAATGAGCAGCTGATGTACTTCATTGAGAAATGCCCACTTACTAATGATAGCATCATGATTATCTCGGCTAAACTCAGAGGCTGACTTGAAAAATTTGGAAATATACTTATTCAAGGATTGGAGTCCTTCCAGTAAATTGAGCATCCCTTGGTGGTGCATCCCAACTACAGGTAATAAATGGTATAAGGTAGGATGTACGAGTTGGTTCAGATATTGCTTGGGGCCAATTCCTGGCATTTGAAAGGTTTGCAGCACTTCCTGCAATATAGAAGGTACTGCATTAGATCGAGATTGGGTAGAACAGATTCCAGGGATTAGGGCCCCTTCAAGAAATTGATTAATAATACCTTGTAAAGCCTCAGGCGGAATTTGAAAGTCTGAGGTAAAACTTAAGTTAGGACCATAAAATTCCAAGTTAGCCCAAAATTCCAACGTGGAGAGTAATCTTGGGAATTGGGTTACAGTTGAATAGACCCATTGTAAAATACTGCCTTGCTCTTGGTCTTGAGCTTTGTCAGGTGAAAAATGAGAATCCATGGTAGTGATAGACGTTGTCACTGGTGCGTAACTCAGAGTGCCCTGTAGTAAGCATCAGTCTGGATTTTTTGAATTACACTTCCAATGGGGCAGGTTTAATCTTGAAGTTACACTGGGCGGATTCTCAAAAAAGGTGATATATTTAAATAAAAAATACAGGTTATAATTTTACCTGATCTTTGCTTTCAAAAAGAGGGAATATTTATAGGTTTTTTTATGGTTTATAATCTATCAGAGCGAATTAATCTCTTCACAATCAAATTTTCAATCAATTGATTGGGATTAGATTGACATTGACCTTGATAGATTGCAATATATTGCTCACTCCTTCCAATGATGTCAGGGGAATTGATGAAATGAATGTTTTGGAGATATAAACATTCAGTGAATTCCTGACAATATTGAATTGCAATAAATTCCAGTAGTAATTTGACTGAATTAATTCTAGCGTTTTGGTCAATCCTCCATGCCCTACGGCCTATTTGTGCTTGTGTGATAATCTCCATTTGGTCAGAAGGTTTTGGGAAAATTTGATGCTGCCCATCAGGCTTGAGCTTGTATAAAACTTCATTCTAATATTTGGCATCAGTTAATGCTTTTTTGATCTCTTTTTGCACTTCACTTGGCTCATCTCCATATTTTTGGATAATCATCTTTTTATGGAGCTCTTTGGCCAAACTACTGAGGAAAGCTAGAATAAGAATTTGCAATAATCCATCTGCATTTTGATGGGCCACTCCAGCTCTATGAATAATTTCATAATTTTACACTTGTAATTTCAGAGCTCAGCGGGCTAATTGTCCCTCAGGTTCCTTGAGGTTGTAAAGCCATCCTAATGAGCTGTGATCCGTCATTACTTGAAACTTGGTGCCATGAATGTAGAGCCAAAATTGTTTACATGCATAGATGGCAGACAAACACTCTCATTTAGTTACTGTATAATCACGCTCATGCTTATTCAGAATCCTGCTGCAATAAGAAACTGGATGCTCCTCATTATCTTCTCCAATCTGGGATAGCACACCCCAATTATTATCAACGAGCGCCAGTTTGTATGATAAAAGGCCTGCTAAAATCTGGATACTGGAGGATAGGAGCCATGCTCATTTGGTTTTCAAAGCCTCAAAGGCCTGTTGGCACTCATCTGCCCAGCAAAATCGAACTCCTCCTTATAGCAAATGAAATAGGGGCTCAGCAATCCTCACAAACCCTTCTACAAATTTTCAATTTTATCCTACCATACCTATGAATACTTGAACATCCCTCATACTCATTGGAGGTTACATTTTGTTAATTTCCTCCACCTTTTGAGTTAGAGGCCGCAAGCCATTGGAATCAATAATGAATCCAAGGTATTCCAATTGCTCTTTAAAGAATTGACATTTTCTAGGTTTTATATTCAGATTAGCCCACAACAGTCATTTAAACACTTGTTCAAGGTGCTCCAAATGTTTGGAAACTGTTCACAAAAAGACATTGATATTATCCAGGTAAATCAGTATGCAGGATAATTTAAGGTCCCCCAAAATTGAGTCCATTGCATGCTGAAAGGTTACCAGCGCATTGCACAGCCCCTGTGACATGCACATTGATTAAAACAGCCCTTGAGTAGCAATCATTGCGCACTTCTCCTGCTCCTCTTGAGGCAGTTCAATTTGCCAATATTTTGAGATAAGGTCCATTGCAGTAAAATATTTTACCCTCCCAGACGGTCCAAAGCATCATCAATTCTGGGCAACTGATACAAACCTTTTTTGTAATGGCATTAAGGCACCAATAATTAATCTCAACTCGATTGCAGCCATCTTTTTCTTTACAATCAAAACTGGACTGGCCCATGGGCTCTTAGATGGCACAATCATTCCACTTTTCAGCAATTTTTCTAACTCTTCTCTGACTATTTTGTCACTAGCCCTGGGATGCATGATTGGCCTCATTATAATAGGCACATGGTCCCCAGTGTCAACAAAATGCTGTACTGCTTTTGCACAACCTAAATCTTGGTCATCTTTGGCAAAAATTTTGGAGTATCGTTCAAACAACTCTAGTGCTTTATCCTTCTGTTGTTCTGATAATCTGGTAAACAATTCTTGAGGAATTACAGTATGTGTCCCAAGGGTTTTAGTTGGTAAACTGAGCTTGGATAAATTGCTAAATCTGATAGCTGATTTTAATTTGTCTCATGGAAGCAGATGCATGAATGCAACTACTAGATATTTTTTGATCTTAATACTTTGGCTGGTCAAATTTGCTAATAGGACATCAATTTCCCCATGCCCTGGTATAAGTATTCCAGGCGCCACACTAGGTTCCATATGAGAATGATGCCACGGGGATACAACCTCCCCATATAGTCCTTCTGGAATATCCAGCGTGGTCTCAGTCTTCATAACCAGTTGATGGTCTGGAGCTATTGTCACATCCTTATTCACACGTAGAGGTATTCCTTGATTTTTGTTTATAGCGGTCAGCATGCAATGGCTTCAGTTTTCTCGCTGAATATATCCTATTGGTATTATTCCATTGGCATAAGATATATTGATAAAGTTTTTACAATAACTTGCAGCTTTGTATTGTCATGAGAGAAATAAATTGGAAGTGATTGGCCTAATATTGTTAAGACATTTTCTTTTAAAATCGCATGAGATTTCATAGGTCTAAAAAAAAACTAGTTCCAATTAAGATGTCATAATTGGTGTTCAGAAGCACTATTGTGGGTGTGGATACTACTAACGCTCCAAATCGCAGTGGCAAGGAGCTATAAGCTCCTTCACTCTTAGTGCTGTTGAGGCCCATGGTCCCATATTCCCAATGGTGGTCAATGTCTGGAGCAATTTTAAGTTTCTTCACCAACTGTGTGGAAACAATGTTTACAGGTGCTCCGCTATCAACATAGCTACAACTTTAATCTTGTTGACCAGAATGTCCACATAAGTGCACTCAGAGTAGTAAGAATCAATAGAGTTTACTAAGTGAATATGGGAAGAATCCAGAGAATTAGGAGTGTTCTTCAGAGTATTTCCAATACTGGGACATTTCTGGATGAATGTGTCAATTGGCATTGCTATATTAAACCGTTTCAGGCTTAGAATATCAATGCATTGCTTGGCCCTTCTGCTAGAATATTCTCAATTTTTTGTTACACAATGGTTTAGCGACTACTTCAGAGGCTTCAGGTATGACAACCTTACTCAGAGAGCGAGTTACCACATGTACAATTGTAGAATCTCCATTCAGTACTAAAATGGAATTTGTTTCATTGTTAAACGAGGCCCCATAGCCTGCATATTCTTGTCAATCAGGTGGGGCTGGTTTTTCTGGTACAATTGAGCGTCCTGCATCTATTGTGCTTGTTCTTTTCCTTTCTCCTGCACATTATTGGAAAGTACTACATTGACATTATGCTGATGGCATCGAGAAGCAAAGTGTCCTTTTATGGTTGCAATTATAGCAGGTAATGTCATTCATTGAGCTTGAGGCCTTTGTATTTAATTTTGCTCATTTATCACATGTGAATCATTATCAATATTTTTATTGGTTTTGAAGGGTTTCCCAACAGAGGCAGCAGGTCCTGATTTGTACCCAGTATTAGGATGGCCATAATTTTGTGAACATCTGTGCAAATAATCAACTAGTTCAGATGTTGTAAGGTTTGGTACAAAAGCAGGCATTAAAATGTTCAACAAGTATTGGTAAGGTTGTACCGCCTTTTCTAGCGCAATCTTAGCATCAAAATCGACCTTAGTCCTTGCACCTAGGAGAACTTGAACTTTGCAATAGAATCAATATGCAAATTCATCAATCGCTTCATCTTTCTTAATGCAAGTGTTCATAAATTTAGATTTTCTGGTCGACATTTGTTCTGGACCTCCAAATTCATAAAGCACAACCTCTTTGACTTTGGCATAAGTTGGGTTTTCGTTGATATGAGGAATAATCAATTCAATGCTCCACTCACCAAACAGTTAATCATAATGGCTGCTTTGTTGTGGTCGCTGGCCCCATACATAGCCAATTCAAAGCATTTGACAAATGTGGTTATACTTCTATTCTTGTCAAAAGCAGGCAGGTTCTCTGGTTTATAATTATCACTTTCCCACCCAGGGTTATCAGAATTGCTTCTTTGATGGCTTGGGCCAGATGCACTAGGACGTTGAGGCACTGTACCATGATTTAAGGTGCTGGGGTTGGCCAAAGCAACCATATTACTAGGCATCTGTTGACGTGGTACAGCATCTACTCAGTGGCTACTTCTGAAGCTTCATCCTCATAGTATTTGGAAGCATTTTCAGTTGAATGGTTTGTAACACATTGGCAACGCCCGTTGTCCAAGTTTTGGATTTGATCATTAATTTCATTTTCCCAATTAACACAATTTCGATTTTTTAACTTTTACTTACAATTTCCTCATTCAAGCTAGTATTTTGTAGTTACATGGTGGAAATCACTTGGTCCTTTTCCTTAATTGTCTTCTTACACTGTTTTACTTCTCTGTAAAGAATATTATTTGACTTGTTAATATTGGTAACCTCCTCATTAAGATTATTGATCTGTCAATTAAGACAATTAGTAGAGCCTTGAATTTTTTTGTTTTCCGCCTATTGACCTTCAAGGTTGTGTGTGCCAGAAATTGATATTTCAGTATATTCATCCTTCATCTGAGAAATTTGGGTGCACAGTCATCAATGCTTATCACGAAATTCATCATTATGGTTTAGCTGTGTCTCTTGGGCTTTTATATTAAGCCTCATGAACTCCAAAAACATTAATGAAAGTCTGTGTAATATTGTTGACCCAAGTTTCAGTAATTCCTCTTTCTTCTAAAAAATTGTCAAAGATGGGATACAATCTGTCATTTAGCTCTTGTGCTGAATCTGCTACCTGGTCATTAGCCCAAGTAGCTAGATTATAGTTCGCTTCCAAACTAGAACAGACCTCAGAAAAGTTGGCTTCTAACCACTCATTTAAAATTTGGGCCGCCTGGGTGGAGTTTCATGAGAAGTTTACCAACTCGTTAATGGCTGTGTGATGGCGGGCAATTGTTATCTGAGAATTTCTGGAGGTGGGGTGTACAAATTTAATTAAGTATTGGGCGATATTCTCTATCCCAATTAAATTATTTTGGACTTGAGCTACGCTTAATTAATGATGAGCTAGACATCTCATCCACAACACATCTTGCTGTTGTTGGTGATAAA
Organism: Massospora cicadina; assembly: GCA_022478985.1. Lineage (NCBI taxonomy): Eukaryota > Fungi > Entomophthoromycota > Entomophthoromycetes > Entomophthorales > Entomophthoraceae > Massospora > Massospora cicadina. The sequence goes on along the minus strand of JAKSZP010014644.1, from coordinate 100,674 downwards.
AAGGATTTCTAATATTGTCCGCAGGCCCTTGTCTCATATGATACCCTCTCAACAACTGATGTTATAGACGTGCCAGCTCTTCAGGTGAAATGGATTTTCAGGGTAGGTAATAATAGATACGTCATTCCAGTTAATCTGGGACACATTCATTTCTGTATTCCCATTAGTCCAGTAATAGTTCTAAATAATTGATTGGGATTACTCCCATACTTGGCGTGGTCACCATCTGCGTTCCCAGCCATGAGCGCCACTTGTTTAATTTTATGTCTATTAAGAATGGCTGGTTCTTCTTTTGTGGTAAAGTGGAGTTTTGAACATCTATTGTATGAAGACAATAGACCAGACGGTGACTATAGTTAAGATATAACTCCTTGGTAATTACACTTGAAGCCATATTCTTCTGTCATTACTTAGATGATGACATGCTGCCATGATCCTTCTGACCCTAAGTAAATTCTCGACTTAATATAATGTAAAGTATTAAATACAAAAAACTTATAAATTAAACTATAAACTTGTGGTAATAGTTGATGATGATAGTTTATTTGTACCAACTTGGGATAATTTATAGGATTTGATGTTCACCACATCTTACCCATGACTCTTCATTTTCAAGGCACTTGGCCAGAGGAACACGTATTAAGTTTGTTTGAGGGTCTAAAATCCATTTGACTCAAGACATCTCAAACGTCTCAGAGTCTGTCTCAAACTTGGAAAAATTCTCAAGACAGCATTTCTAACTCGTCTGCAAATATCTGAACTGATACTCATCTCAAGCAATTGGCAGCACATACCAAGGCGATTTATACCACTAATTAGTAATTAATTTGATTGAAAACTTGATTGAGATTAAAAACTAATTTTTACATTGACCAACAAAGCCCACGTGCCCAAGTTATCAAGTTGACTATTATTGTTAAGTCCAACCAAACCAACAAAGCTCCAAGCCCATGTCATCATAGTTGAATATTATTAAGTGGAATTGCTAGGCCACGGATCTTAAACTTTGCATAAGCTTAAAAATATTCCTGATCTATAATCAATGATCCAATATGATCCATAATAAATTAAGCATGCTAACATAATTATGTCCCTATCAAATATCCAACAATTAGATTCAGTCAACAACTCAACATGACCAATAGATTAATACTCTCAGTTACCCCTGCTGTTAATCTTATCTCAGCAAAGGTCAAAATCATGGAATTTCCTCATTTCCACCATTGGGATCAGATGGACAAATATGATGATCTGAATTCCTCTTGATCTTCATCAGTTTTACTCAGATTTTCCAGAACTTGAATTTCTCCATGACCTGGCATAACTATTCCAGGAGCCACCCATGGCTCTACTCTGGACTTCTTCCAGAGGTGACTAACTTCTATATACAACAGCTCAGGTATCTCCAATGTCAATCACATATCAACTAAATTTGTGATCCTGGCGGTATGGTCCTCAAATTCTTGATCCATACTGAAATTCCCCAATTCTCCAGGATTTCCATTGGCATTTCTCTTAGTTTTCACCTAACCAATTGTTAGTGAATTGGGACAATGCCATCATTGTAGATCAGATTGATAAATTGTTTCTCCTTGTCAATAGAGTTACCTATATCCTGATACACTAGAGGTAACGTCTGACCCAATATGGTCAACGTATTATCATCATTGTTACATTTAACTCAGGACTTTCTTAGAAACTCAGTCATGATCAGATTATTGTAGTTTTGTTAGTCCAAAACTATTGCTGGGGCTGATACCATTAAAGATCCAGATTGGAGTAGTAAAGTACTACACGCTCCGCAGAAGATGGTTATATTTGGCCTGGCAGTTCCATGTTTTTTATGCTCCAAATCAGGCGAGATTTATCATCTTCTTCACCAGCTTGGTTGAAAAAGTATTGATAGGCGCTCCACTTTCTTTAATTGCCCGCACCCATACTTAATTGACCAGTATATCAATATATGTACACTTGAAGTATTGCAAAATTGGTGCTTACTGAGTTTATTATGGCGTCTTTTGCCAAATTGAGGGTGTAGATATTTTGCAGTGATAGATCAGAAAACAATATCTTATTCACGCTAAGGGGGATACACAGGTTTGCCACATCTAAATTGATTTTGGTCAATTCTTCTGGATTCTCTGTGGATCAAAGCTTGTCCACTAGCTGTCACACATATGGTTGAGTGACTTCCTTGATTATTTTGGTTCAATCCGCTTCACTCCAGATCTGTTACTGCGTTGACATCTAAATTGGCCACTTGATAAAGTTGGTCCTGCGCGTCATCACTGACAAACAGATCACTAATGTCAATTTTTTCATTTAGGACAACATGGGGAACATGTTTAATTGCAGCTATAGACAGTTCCTCATCTAAGCTTTGGGCCCTTTTGTGAATCCTGTGCAGTTTTGGCCTAGTTTTCTTGACCACATTAATCTGCTCCTTTGGCTTCTTGCATTGAGAATTGAATTTTCCCTTTTCTCCGCGCTGATAACAGCGTTTGTTACTCTTGTCTGTCCATTTGAACTCCTTGGGATTATTTTCTGGCATGGTTCAACTTTTCAACTCCATAGCACTCTCAGTCTTCTTTATAGGATTCAAATTCTGAACTAGACTTGTCTTGAAGCTTCTTTTAGGGGCCTCAAATGTGGCTTCTATATCTTCAAATGATCCACCATTTATGAGGTAGTAATTTTGGTTATGAACACAGAAGACATCGTTTTATGTAAATTAAGATAGGGCCAAAGGGCCGCTTGCAACGCAATCTGGGCACTAGATCATCCAGTATTTTCGCTCTGACCAAATTCTGTGATTTTTGGTAGAATCAGTCAGTGAACCTTGCTAAGAATTTTATTCTTCTAGAATTGGATTCCCATAAATTCCTATTTGCATTTTGAAATATGTGTAGGACTTCCAAATTATTTCATTATGGCAGCCTTGGCCTCCTAGTAAGACCAGATGTCCTCATTTAGATGAAGTAAAACCAAATTATGACAGTTGTTGTCCAAACAGTTCATCATTATCAAAGCTTTTTGAAAATTTCTAAACCCAAACATTGTAATATAAAACAATCAGAAGGATGCAGGGGCGTTATCCCAATGAAACGTAGTTAATTTCAGCGTAGCTATAAATTCAACAAATTTTCTCTAGCTGCCACTCTTGGCTCAGCTACTCAACTGACTCGATGAATGATTTTGGGGGTCAGCTCTGAAATGGCTGCAAATGCGGCTGGCATACTTCTGGGAATATTCAACTTTCCAACTGGAATTTTTAGGGTCCTTTCAAAAGCGTAGGTTGCCGCATAGGGCTCAATTTGCATCTATGAGTCATCATTCTTCGACTTACTTCATCAGATGCTCTATATCTGCACTGAATGAACACAATCAAACACAATCCGCTTCATGTTCAGCTTTCAAGAATAAAACTTTTTGAACTGATTACCTTCTTTCTACTTTAATGACTTTACTTTTCTTAGTAACTCATTGCTGAAATTAGAGACATCTTTAAACCCTCCTTGATCCAGATAACTCTCTCCTCCAAAGCTAATTCAAATGATTGGCACAATTCAAAGTTTTCTTGTTGATATTTTCCAAATCCATCCAGAGTATTCTTAACTCATCATTGTATGGCATCTTATACTGGTGTATCCTACTCAACTACCCCCTGTAGTGAGCACCAATTGTTAAAAATTGAGAGTTGGCTAATTTTCTTATAAGTACCAAATGTTACAATCCTGTTTTTCATGGATTGAAAGCTCTTTTTTAACACTAGGTGGTCCCAACCTAATGGGGGGATACACTGATCTTCACTTATTGAAAGCTCACAACTGTTAACTGCACAGGTTCGATATGTGCACAATTTGAGATGTCTAATAATAGTTGATAGTTGATTGATAATAGTATGCCAACTATTATCCATAGTTGAATAGATAACCCATTATAGTCCAACGCTAGACCTGTACTTCTCAACAAAATACTGTCAATGTTGACTGTAAGGACCTCTTTTCCTTATCCGCCTAACTTGATCCACTCTCAGATCCAGAATTTTATGGCCTTTCTTCTTTTGACACGGAGTCTGTGGAGATTCCCTTCTAAGTTCAGCTTCTCATCTAAGGATCCTCAATCCTTACTCTTTAATCAACAAAAGAGTCCCCAATTATTGTATGCAAAAATAATTTCCTGAAGATTAAAAGAGCTTAAATTAATTATTGATCTCTAACTCATTATTTGGACTTAATGTTAATGTCTTTTATTAATGTGAATTATCGGGGAATTTATAGAGGGAATTTACCACCCAACCCTCAGCTGGCACCTCAGCCATGAAACGGAAGCTGTTGCCATTAAACTTCCCTTCAATGTCTCACCACCAATGGTATTATCCATCTGGTTAGGATTTCTCCATTGGACTTCCTTGAGACCTAAAATGGACAAAGTCAGAAAACGTGTCACTAACTTTTACTACTCAATCCCAGCAAACCAACCATATTTGGCAAGTGACCTGCTTAGGTAATGTAACTCTTTACCCATTATGGAAGGTTGCAAACCAACTGATCGATTAACAGTTGCAGATGGCATCACTCATATCACAACTGCTCAATAAATTCCCAATTGGTCAGTGATGAAACATGACTAATCCAAATTTGTACACTTAATAGTTAATCAATGATCGATTATCAGATGCCCCCCTTTTGTTGGCAACTCTGCCCAATGAGATCTTAACCATTCATCTAGATCAATCCTCAATGGATCAGAACCCGGAGAATTACCTAAAATCCCCCAAACATTATTAATTTAAAATCAGGGTCAACCAATATTTAAATTACTCACCGTTGGGAATTATTCCCTAGCAATCCACATGTAATCTAGAAGTCTGAAAAGGTGGGCAAAAATCCCAACAGGGTGTCTGACAACATTGATGCAAGCGCATTGGAGGCAACTATCCAGGACTATTCCAGGGTCAGTAATAACGCCCTCAATGCCCCCAGACCAAAATCATCCTCATCAGCTGATACCAAGCCCGCTAGTCACTTGAACCCATTAGTTGCCTGCCCCAGCAACTGGATCTCTGGTTTGCTTGCCCCTGCCACCCCATACCACCCTGCCTGTACTCCTTTTTGTGTCAAGACCCACTGCTGGTCCAGTACACCATTTGGGAGTGTGGCTGGAGGTGGGAGGGTTTGTCTCATCAATAATGGAGCACCACATCCTAGACAATGTACAAAGTGCTTCGCCTCCCTCAGAGCCCACCAGACTACCCTCACAGTCAGGGTTGTGCTTGCCAACTCTATGCTCCTATCAAAAGTCCATTTTGTGGCCCATGCCATCGCTTTTTCCCCCTCTCTTCACCTCTTTGTATGCCCTCCTACAAGGGTGGCTTTGATTAGGCCGCCCTCTCCTAGTGCGCCTGGATGTTTTGTTTGGCCCTCACCATAGTGGTGGTATGGGCCTTCTTAACTTTGAGGCACATGCTTCCAGAGTCCTTGGCATCTGGATCGCTGCAGTCACCAACCCCATAATCTGAGACCAGCACTAATCATGTGCAGCCTGCTCCAATTTTGCCTGCATCCTTTTCCTCCACAATCCTACTCACCCTCATTCTCTACTTAACTATCTGACCTCTCATCCCTCTGCCGCAGGCCTATATGGAACTCCGCTCCACTTTAAATGAATTCTCCTCTCTATGCAGAGCACTGAGTGGAGAATTAGCATTAGTGGACACACCACCCAGAGTGGGGACCCTACTCACCATTTCAAGCAAGAAGTCCATGGGCAAGTCATTTTAAACAACCTGGTACCCAATGTCCCCCCATTATTGCCCATGTGGGTTACCTTGATAGGCTGGACATCCTGTACTCTCTGGAGACCCAAAAGGAAATTTGGTGGTACACTTATCATCTTCTGTTACAACCTCAGATTTGCGCCCATGTGTAGAGATGCCTGAGAAAGGTGTACCAGACTGCTGAGTGGTCCAATGCCTCTCAGTCTTCATGCTAGTGTGTGGTCAGTACAGGTCATTAGTTCATCATTTAGAAAATTGCCCGCCATCACAGGCAATTGACAGGATGTTATGTGTCTCTTCTGCCAGGAGCAAGTACAGACTTTCAGCCCGTCTAAGAACGTCTTTGCCTTTTCCATGCCTCCCCTATCTACTATTCTCTCCGCGCCTTAATTGTTGCAATAGCATTATGGATGATTCACACTATTGTACTTGCCACTCTCTCTGGCTCTAACCCAACCCTCTGTGAAGCTGGGTGTTGCTTTCACTCTCACCTTATGGATCACTTCTAAGCTTTGTTGTTTGGCCACCTGCCATCCTGCCACCGCTGGTTGGTGCCATCCTGGTTCCCTATATGGCTCCTCTCATTGGACCCTTTCCTTCATTCGTGTTCAGTTTTAGCCCAGGCCTCATCTGATGCTCCCCCTCTTCCTTCCACTGGCAGTCCTGCTAGCAACAGGAGGTAGATTTGGCTCCTCCAGGTGCCCTTATAGTTTCTTGGTGTTATGTTGTTGGTGTTTATTGGAAATGTCCACCACATGGTCAGCCTTCCCCAAATAAAATTTTAAAATAATTACTTGTAGTCAGGAAGTTGTGTCAAATTAATCAATAGTAATTTAATGCTAACAATTGACAGCTTAAAATTGCTGAAATCAGCTCAGGGGCATCATATTTCAGGTGCACAGGTATCAGCATACAAAAGTACCAGGTACCATTTGAGGATAGTAACCTAGCTATATCAGGATCAAAGAAAACCTTCTTATCGTCAATAGAATTTTTAAAAGAAAAGAAACAAAAGAGCATACCATAGTTCCATATAATGCCAGTAGCTTATGGGCATGCCAAAGTAAATTTTAATAGTAGGCTAATCAAAGAACATATTTGAAAAAGATCCCTCTACAGATGACAATCCTTCTCAGATTTACAATTCTCATTTCTAAAGCTCTTATTGGTGTAATTTTTGACTACCAGGAAGCACTTAAGACTAAGAAATTAGTGGTGTAATATCAAAATTAGGCCAGGAAAGCCCATGCTTAGGGCTCAGGGCATTTCTATAAAAATAGCAATACACCAATTGCAATTCAGATACAAGTGGATGGCCATAATAAATTAGGGACCCTACTTTAGATTTTATATGCCAGCGAGGGATAAAAAGTGTATAAAGATTAAAATGTGTAATAGCCAATATAAAAATCAAAGTACAGGCTTTGGTGATAATAACTAAGAAAACTGAAGTTGCACCAGTGGAGACTATAGATCTGATAACCGTCATAAATGCTAAAGGATTAATTGTCTTATAGGAATGCCAAACTTAATTCAATAAACTGTGGTCACTACCTATAAAGTTGGAGGTCGCAGGGTGAGATAAATTAAAATAATTGATTGAATCCTGTATCAAAATATTAGTGAAAAAATAATAAGTAAATAATTACACATATGAATGGCAAACCAATTACAACGCATAAAAATGTGAGGCGCGGCGCAAGGCAATCCATAGTAAGTTAATCCTATAGTTTAACATTTGTGTAGCATATCTTATTGAAGCCTTTTATCTACATACTAGTTAATTAATTTAATTAATTGATTACCAAGATGTTTTGTCAGACCAATCACAACAGTACACTAACACATAAGGCCTTAATCATAGGTCAAGCATTACTACTCATAACTTTAATTCTATTACCAAGCACTTAAAGCTTTAACAAGTATGTAGATTATGATAAGTATAGCAACAGACCTGTATTAGTATATTTTTTAACAATCCTTGATCATTTCAATCAACTTAACTTACCAATTATAACATCTAGAGTTTGCGAAAAGCATTGATGCTTTAGCTTGACACCATAGTGGTGGTTATTAATTACAGTTGTTTCTAAAGAGACTGATGGTTCTTAACCATTAAAAGCCCTATTATCCTTACCTTAATGCCTTACTTAACCTTAAACTGTATTTGATGCAACAAGGATCCCAGTTTGATGCTACAATTGTGACAAAACTTTTAGGGCGGCCTTGATGCGCTAGATATGAGCCAGATCAGTACAACTACCCTATGGCCTAATGATACCTTATAAGATTAGGTTCAACAAGATGCACATTAAAGATCACGCCATCTGAAACATTTTATCCCTCGCGCTCTCTATGTTAGACCATTAATTCATCTCAAAAAATTGAGGCCATTTGGTTTTGAGTACCTTAAAAGTTACAGCTAAACCTACCCCGGTAAATTCTATACGGCGGTAAAAGAAGTGTTCCTTCCCTTGCGATAAAGATATTATGGGTAGGCTGGATTTGCGAATAGGGGTAGGAGGATCCAACTTTGGGCTATTAGATACGACAATCCGATCACACCAAATAACTCGTTTTAAAGCCCAGTAAAACCCAAACCTGTAAACTTAAGATGAAACCTACTTTGCAGAGGATATAAATTTAGGGTTTGTCCGGACCGACTTTAAAGCTTGGAGCCCATATAGAGCTAGGGGTGGCGACCGCGCTCCGTCAAATCGGTATATGGTACGCTGAGGTAAGAGGATTTGGGATCAGATCCCAGCCAGGCTACCTTATCAAGCCTTTGCAGATCACCCGTACATCAGGCTGGCACTTCACCGGCCAGAGTTTATCTATTCGCGCTAGGCGGCAACCCAGCTAGGTCGGTTTGCAGGCAAATTTCTTGCCAACGTCCTGCCCCTTCCCACGAGGTGGCTGCGGGGAGGACGAGAGCGGCGGGAAGGCTTCGGCGGAGATCTCCAGGCTAGGATCGCTAAGCGGCTCACCGGAGATGGGAGGGCGCGTGGCACATGATCTAACGGGGGCGCAAGTTGCACGGGATTTGAGGCCAAAGTCCGAGGCGCGGAGGGCGCCCGGATCCGGAACTTTGGCTTTGGTTGGCTTGGAGTTGGGCCTCGTTCGGGGGTGAACGGCGCGGGCCCCCGGTTTAGTTAAGTCTTGGCCAAACTCGCGCTCGGCTTCGTGGTCGAGGTTCTCCTCCAAGCTCAGGACGATCTCCTTTAGTTGCTGCTGCTCCACCCTCTCGGCCCGCTGCTTGTTGAGGGTGTTGATGACGAGGTTGCTATCTGAGGGGATGGCCATCGTCTTGGCCTGGACGTTAGCCGGGATGGGGGCCAGTTTACCTGCTGCTTGTTGCCGCGCTTGGTCAAAAGCGTGAAGGCCACCTTGTCGGCGTCCTCTGCCGGGAGCGTATTTTTATCTAGTGGATAAGTAGGCCGGGTTCGCGTTACCCAGAAGCTTGATGGGGATGGGGACATCGAAGACCGCCTGCTTGCGTTCGATGCGGCGGGATTCCAGAGCCGAGGCCATCATCAGCTGGTACTCCACCTCGAATTCTTCCTCCTCGCGCTGACGCTGTTCCAAGTCGTCCCCTTTCTTGGGGTTCAAGAGGATCACCGGATCGTCTACCTCGCAAGAGGCCACGGATGCGCTCTCGGGGAGCACCGCCACCTCCTCATCGGATCTGGCAGAATCGGAGCCGGACTGGAAACTCCCGGGCTCCCGGGTGTGCGGATCCAAGCCCAGAGCGGCGCGGGCACCCGATTTGATGAGGGCGCTCTCCGCCTCCTGATAGGAGGTAAACAGGGTCAGGTTGGGGCGCAGCAGCTCGACGGTATCGTTGAAGGCGAACTGGATATCCATGGGCAGGCTGGGCTTACTCAGAATATACAGCTGGAAGTGGGTGAGGAAATCGTCAAGGCGCAGCCGGTTGGGGCCGCGATCGAAGCAAACCCCACAAGCATCCAGGATGGTGCAGCAGAGCCGGACGCGGAAGAAGTCGGTTGGCGGATCCAGGGGATTTGAGGCACCCGGCGTAACGCGCCCCCGGTCATAGCCCAGGGTCAAGATCCGGTACAAGGTGTCAAAGATGACCGGGGAGTCCACAACGCGGTAGTTGTACAGCTCCGCCAGATATTTGGCCTGGGCGATGCGCTTCTGGCAGTCGCGGTAGTTGTTCTCCTCGAGGCCTACGTGGATGTCTTCGATTACCTGGTCGACGATGTCGACAACAAAGTCGGGATGGTAGCGCACCAGCCCACTCAGCAGGGTGGCCAGGGCGGGGAGGTTGGCGAACCGGCTTTTGTGGACCTTGCTAAAGATGCTGCGTAGTGCGCGGTAGGCCTCGGCGTCCCAGTGCAGCTTGCGCATAAGCTGCAACGTCTTCTCGAGCGGGCGCTTATTCAGCTCAAGCAGCAACAAGTTGCGGATAAACCGCACCATGGGTGAGCGCTCCTTGCGGACCAGTGCGCTTTGGCTCGGCGGGTAGCACTGGTAGAAGGCGTTGTCAATCAAAAGCTCAAGGCGATCATCGAGGTGTAAAGCGGCGCGCTTGCGCATCATAACTTCCAACAGGGCCTCGGTCTTCTGGCAAGTGTCCGGAGACTTGGCCAAAAAGCGGCCGCATACTTCCAAGTAAGCGCATAGCGTCTCAATGTTGCCAGGGAGAGAGAAATGGTCCAATAGCGTTTTGATCATGAAGAGCACAAAGTGGGTGGGGATGAGGCGAAACTTGGTCAACTCCCCCAAGTAGCGCGCATTGCGGATGCGGCGCTCTTGAAGGCTCGCGTGCCCCCCGTGAGCCGCCTTCCTGCGAACCAACGAGCGAAACTCCTTGGATAGGGCCAACTGAACGCCTTGGCTGATATCGGGGAAGTACGGGTGAAGCGTGGCGATGAGCCTTGAGTAATGGGACAGTAGATCCAGGCGGTGCGCTGGCACCCCGATTAGATTCTGAGTTAGTCGGTTACATGAGGCCTTGTTGCTAATGTAACAAAAATCTACCGCTGCTTGATCCACAAGGTCACGGTTGGCCATATTTAGTAGCTTTGCGACGAACAGGTTCATCTGCGCCGAGCCTGAAAGCGAGGGCCCTTCTCCCTCCATTGGCGCAGGGTCTTCCTGGGCAAAGTCCCCAACCTCGGTATCTGAATCGTCCAGGTCAGCCGGCTCAAGGTCAGTCTGATCGAGATGAAGCTCCTCTTTGAGCTCGGCATCGTTGTGCGTATCCTTGCCACTCCCCAAAAACGTGGAGGGAACCAAAGTTTTGAGATCAAGGACTTTCTCGTAAAACGTGCGAGCATCCTCATCCTCCCAGGGGCTATTCTCGAATCCGTCGTCGTCATCAGCCTGGCCAGCGGTGGCATCGTTGACGACGACGTGCGCGCTCGCGTCCTCGTTGTCTTTGGGCAAGTCGGGCATGTCCATGCGGAGGCACTCGGCAATTCTATTAAGTTGGGTTAGCTCACTCAAAACCCCTTACGACTGAGCCAGCTGGGAGTGCTTCTCATAAGCTTTGAAGTGGGCCTCGTAGCGTGCGCGGGTATCTTCGTGAATCTCGCCGCGCGCAATGTAGCGCTCCTGGTTTAGTTTGTCTTCCCTCTGCAAAGACCTATGCTCCTTGACGAGGGCCTGAAGCAGGTCTGCCGCATAAGCGTGAAACAAGCTGTGGAAGGCCTGTCGATGCTCATCAGTCACCAGAGAAGCCCCCGACTTGGGCTCGTCCAGGAGATCTTCGCCAAAGGTCTTGAGGAATGAGACTGCTAGCGAAGCGTTGGCAAACCGCTCCTTATCGCTGGGAAGCAGATCCTTGACGCTGTGGTACACCAATCCCAGCCGGTTGTTTTTAAGGGTCGCTGAAGTGCTGGTTGGCCACTCCGCCTGGTCCCTCAAATTGGTGAGCAAAGCATCCAACTGGGCTTCCGCCCCAGGGCGCTGCGAGGTCAACCCATTCTCGATCCCCCAAAACACCCCCACCAACCAGACTTCCGTCGTCACCCGCAGAACGATTCGCTGCCGTAGCAAACGGCTGGCCTCGTCACGCTCGGCTGGGTTGGCGGCTTTCCCCGGCGGCAGAAGCATCTTACGAAGCGCCTCAAACAGCTCGGGCGTGAAGGAATCCGGAAACCGCTGGTGCAGCGCGGAGATGACCTTAAACTTAGTGGCCACCGCCGCAAAAAGTTACCTCAACGGCCGCCGTCACGTTGGGGCTACTCCGACACTTGAGGATCCCCTCGCTGAGGGCGGCCACGACTTCCGAAACGTATTTCTCCAGTTTAAGCTGCCCCACCTCCCGCACCATGCCGGGAGCGCTGGTGGCGTTTAACGACACCCGGCACTTTTTAATGAAGGCCGTATTTTTCTTGATGTTGGAATCCAAGTTCGCCCCCTCAGCTAATTTTAAACGAGTTAATCCCCTTCGCGCTTAAGCTTGGCCTTACTGAGTGGGGTTTTCCAGGCCTGCAGGTTGGGGCGGATCAACTCGCTGCGCCAGAGGCGATGGGCCTCGGGGTCATGGGGGGCCGATACGATATCCTAGTGTGGAAAGGTGGTTTAAGCTAAAGGCGCGCGCAAAAATGAACAAGCTGCGCTGCTCTAGTCCCGGCATGACAGGTTTAAATGGCACCAACCAGGCGAAAATTAAACTCCAAACTAAAAGCGCACCCTTATAAAAAACTGCCAAAAACTGTAAAAAGACCCTAGCTTTGGATAAATCATTATTAAAAGTCTTATTCCATTTGAACTGGCTTGGATCTTGAATGACAACGATAAGCACAAAAATGTAACTTTGGCATCGCATAGGCCCCCATTCCAAAGTTTTTTAAAATGGATCTAAAACGATAGACCAAACACACTCGGTTGCAGAATTGCTGAAAGGGCAAAATTAAACCGAAAGCGGTCCACCGTTTAAAACCAGCACTAATTGCAGCTTTACTCATCTCAAGATTTTAAAAGCCTTATTGCGCGCATAAAAAAGCGCAGCTAAATTAGCACATTCGAAGGATTTCCTACCAAGCCCAAAGCTGAAGGTAGGTTAGAAACTATACGCAACTGGTTGGGGGTAAGCATTACCGACCGCTAATGCTAAAGTGCACCATAGATTAAACTTTCGCTTGCCACTAGCCGAGAAAGTTTCGGTGGTTTAATTAAAAAGCTGAACATTAATTCAAGTTGGTCCATAAATTTGAGCTTTTACCGGTCACTATGGTTGGCGTATAGTATCTTTTTGTTTGAAAATGAAGGGTTGAGGGAAAAAATGGATAAGGATCAAAAAAAAAGCTACGACCCCAAACCAAAATATTAAAAAATCGAACCAACTCAGGTATATGAAAGTCAAAAGGTGGTAAGCTGTTGGGATCAACTTAGACTGGATAAAGAGGGTAAGTAAAAGTGTACCTTAGCGGACGGATCAAGATTCTGTTCACCGGAACTTTGGAGTTCTGGTACTTGCGACATATTATTAAGCCCCCTCGTTCTAGCTATTAAAAGAAAGGTTGTCGTCTTCCAAGGGTTTCAAACTTATGGGTGGACGTTATTTAGTTCCGCCCCAAATTTCACTCGATTCGATTCAAACTCTCGACTCAGTTGACGCATCTTTTAATCCACTTTACAGCATAACCTTAAAAGTTCAATTAAGTTGCTTAGCTCTAGGGTGCAATTTGCTCGATTAAATTTTAATATCGGCCGCTTTAATAAAATTCCAGGCTCGAAAAAATGCCAAGATTTTTTCCACAAGAAACAGTAAGCTTCAATAACCAATTGTCATCCTTCACTTTTTCCTTTTTAGTAATATAAAACCCACCCACCCAATTCTTTACAGATGCCCAAACTTTACATTTTCATCATTTTTATATGTTGACAGGTTTCATTAAATATACCCAGAAACCAAGTTCCCAACCTACAACCATATTTTAATGGTAAGGGTTCTAACCTTGACCTTTAGAATTATGGAACCCTACACCCCTTCCAGTTAGAGAGGAGTGCTAACCTGAAGCCTTATGTAAGTCTTGGGGAGTGTCCTTTCTTATGTAAGTCTCGGGGAGTGTCCTTTGGCTCTCGATCGAGCTATCTTTCTGTTCCCAAGTAAGAAAACATCTAAGAGGATGGTGGTACCCCTCACCACCCAGGGCGATCTCACCCACATAGTTGATGAGCGATGGGTGACAGCTCACCTGCTTTGGATCCCACCCCCGATTTTCTCACTCACCTTGGCAGAACTGTTGTGGGGAATCAGTGAAATCTGTGCCGAGATTATCAAACTGAAATCAGTCGGATCTAATTTGGGTGGCAATCAGGCTGATGGCCAAAATTCAAATGGTTGTAAAAGCATGAAGAATAAAATATTGGCCGGATCGCCCGACGGTTCCGATTTGACCCCAAAATCAGCAGAACAAATATCAGGTGTCATCGACAAGAGTTTGAAACCCTCCAATAGTAATTTAGGTGTTGTGCCCAATGGGTCCCTATCAACCAAACAAATGGTTAACCGACCGAGCGTGGATGGGTTGGCCATCTCGAACCCATTCCTAACCAAATGGCCCTATCCCTATATTGGATGGCCTTGAGGGATTCCCATCGTTTGTCGGGCCAAATGCTATCATGCCAACCATCAGAAATATAATCAACCCCTGGTTCAGATATTTGAGGGTGAACTGACAGAGTCTTAGCCTGCTGCCAAAGTTTATGATATTATTTCCTAAAAGAATAAACCCCCACTACCATCCAATTTGCCAGTTAGGCCAAATTTGGGGATCCTGCCCACATCATTGTCACTACCCAATTGACCACTATTTAATCGGTTGCATGTCACTGAGAAAATTGTTGGTCAATTTTCTTACTTTGTTTCCTAAATAAAAGATTTTAAAAAAAACCCCAAATTTTTATCTCCTTCCTTTCAGCCATATTCTGTATAGTGTTTACCTGGTGGTCTACCGCTCCGCATTCTGGGTGGGCCTTACCGATTCTCTTAGTTACCATGATTCCCTCTATCACCAATTGGGCTCAATAAGTCCAAAATTTTTGGCTCTATGACCTGGTTCTCATGACCTTTTGGCAGCAATATACAGGGATTTTATAGCCCTATATTTGCTAACTACAAGAGAAAATTAACCTCTCTTTTACCCCTAACAAAATGGTTTTAACAACCAAGAATCTTGCAGAAACTATCCCAGTAGTTACCACCTCTGTTACCAGAACCCCTGGGTCTAAAATATATTCAGTGTGGCTTGCTGTTGGAATTCTCCTAACCCTGATATTCCACCACTATTTTATAGCATCCTATTTCCTAGCTCCATATCAAGTTGTACAGTCAGCAATGCCTCTGGTATTCTGGCTTGCTTTCTGGATGCTTAGGTATCCTGACTGGCAGACCAGTCTAAACTTCTTCTGCCATTTCTATGACACCTTACCACTGGTTGATATTGTAGACTTAAGCTATACCCTTGACAAGTGCTGGGTGGCCAATATCCCCACCTAGATTTGAGCTATCCCAACCCAATTCAATTTTCCTCCTTGACACTTTATTGTTACTGAGCCTGATATATTTATTTAGATGAAATATAAAAAATTGATCAGGCATATAGCCTAATCAATAGTCTAAAATCAAATGTAGGGCCTTGGCATGAATGGGTCAGCTGTGAACAGTAAAAATAAGGCATCCTCAGGTGAATGGGTCAGCCACCCAAAGGCTTTTTCAACTAAAAAAGTATTGATGAGGCAACCTTGAATATAAATAAAGAGCCTTTTATAGCCTTTTATAAAGGGCCTCAAATTGAGGCACTGAATGAAACAACCACCATCATCTATTCCAACCTTCAATTTGAACATTGAAGCACTTAGGAATAGATTAGGATCAATCCTGATGTTATGGGGAGCATACCTCAACTTTGTAAAACAACTATCATAATTTTCTAGGCCATCCCCCAACATAAAAAAATCTGGTGCCCCAGTAGTATGGTGTTGGTTATCTTATTATTCAATTAAAAAAATCAAATTCCCCTACCTTTTAAATTTACTTGAGTTAACCTTAAAACATCCTAACTCCAGTTGGTAAACATGCTAAGGCCTATGAAAAAGTCTCAATTATTTATTTCTATAATAGTAGTGGCTCACTCCATGGTCCATTATGATGGCCACCCTTAAGTGGAGGTATCCAAGAGGTCCAAGGAGAAACTCACCATTATCAAACAACCTCAATCATGCTCCCTCTTCCCCTACTTTGATGTCAATATTGATGACTAAAGTGCCCCACCACTAAACTACTTTTAAGAGGATCTTTCAGTGGAGATAAATGCCAGAGATGACTAAGGAGGGAACTCATATGGTGGTGCATCATCAGGTGCCATCCAATCACAGGGCCATGATGAATCCAATTACCAGCATTGCTCTTTGAACAAAAAACATACCATGACACAAGTACCACCATCAGAAATTAAGGCCAACACCCCAGTATGGGAAGCGTGGGCTTGGTTGCCTCCAGCCTTGATCCTGGTGATCTGATTGGTAGAATATTAATAGATTTATATTTCACTTACCTGTCCCCTAGCAGTACATATACCCACATCATCAGAACAGCAATGCCCTGTGGTCTTTGGATGCTATTGTGTATACTCAAATACTCCCCCCAAAAAAGGGAGGCTAGTCATTCCTTAGTATATTGGATTTCCAATATAAAAATGCAGCTATTAAACACCACAGTTAATTCAAATATTTAAGATTTGCTGATCCTAGAACATTCAACAGCTGAAAGAAGTTCATATGCTTTATTACATGTACTCTTGAAATATTGTTAATGGGTCACATCCAAAAAGACCATCCAATATGTCTTTTTCACCTGCGCCACACAACCTGTAACCACTTCCCTAAGATTACATGCTTGAGATGTAACTGTGGTCATGAGGCCATCTCACCCTTCTAATAAATCACCAAGCAGGGGTTGGGGTACTGGCAGAGCTTTAAGTAAACACAACCGAGTTGTTAGAGCTGAACCATCCATAAATTAACAATCACTGGGTCTATCTGATGCCCTTACAGGGAGAGGCTAAGGCTTGGATGTATATATTACGGTAATAAAACTCATACTTTGAGAACCAATTTCCCTTAATATTCACCATCATGTCCTTGATCATCGCCACATTTGCATCAAGAATCAACTACTATTCTCATTATTACATTGTCAAACCTTATCATTGAACTTAGATGACCACATTGGGCCTTCCATCATTCAGCAACTCATTCAGCTCATCAAACTTGGGTTATTGATTCATCAACCAATTGGTATAATGCTTATCAATTACAGGTTTTTGCAACGGCGCGCCTTTGATGCACCCTGCATCAGGCTTCCAAGTGACTCACAAAATTGTTTGATTGCCAGATTTTGATAATATTCAGTTGAGAGGTTTGCTTTTTCCCATCAGCTTAATTTGGTTGTACCCACTCTTTGTCATTGATTAATGCAAATTATCCCCCTTAAAGGTATAAAAGGGGTCAAAAATTGTCTATTTTTGTCAGCTTTGTTGCCTTCAATAATTAAATCTCTATGAGTGCCAGGTATCATAATAAATCGGATGCTGCCATCTAAAGCGCTTTATATTTCTTTGCACGTTCAAATTTTTAAAGGGGGTTGTCCAATTCCATCAACGGTGAGTAAGTTGCCCACAGCTTCACCAGTTTTAAGATTGGAGCCTATTCATTCTATCAGTCAAGGGATGATCTTCTGGTGCTCTTGCAACCTCATCCAGAGAATTTCCCCTCCCAAGATGAGAACAGGGGAATGAGTTTGGGTGCCATGAACGGACTCTAATTAAACACTAATTTGGTATCATTATCCCTGATTGAGAAAATTGGCTCCTCATTTAGCCAAGGTAATCGCAGGTCCAATTCAGATGGGCTGCAGCTTCTCTAGTCATCTTTACATAATTGATAAAACAGCACTTTGTTGCCTAGACTGAACTATGGTAGCCTAGTTTGTTGCTTACTCACCCATTTTCTTCAGAGGATAGTCAGCTCTATATGTGTAAGGCCTTCAATTGTATAAAAATAAGGTTATCTGCTTCCACTTGTTGATATCTTCCAGGTGGCAAGTTCTGGTCGTGGTAATGATCGGTGCTAGAAGGGTTGGCAGTGCTGCTTCTCATCCATACAGGGCCTTGGAAGGGGACATCTCTGTCACCCGGTAGTGGCTAAGCCTGTAAGCCAACATTGTGGATGGCAGCAACTGATCCCATTTTGACTTATAGTAGAGGGACATCTTCTTTAATACCCCATATAAGTGTCCATTTACTCACTTGACACTATCATCTGAAGATGGGTTGTAGGAAGTGGTAAAATGTTTTATCACTCCAACTAAGTCCATTAGATTAATCACAATGTCTGATATAAAATTCTTCCCATTATCTGATAGTAAGACTTGTGGGCATCCATGTCTTGTTATAACTTGGTTGTAGAGCAAATTAAGCAGTTAAGTTAATGCAGTCAACTTAGTTGTGGAGGATTTGACCCACAAGGTAAAGTGGTTGATGGCTACAAGTATGAGATTTGATCCACTGAAGGCGTTCAGAGGTTTTCCCACCACGTCATTAGGCACGTTATAGAATGGGGCTTTAGGTGGGATTGGGGTAAACTTGAAGCATCTAACCATTGGACGGAAACTTAAACAAGGTATACACAGTTTTACGTCCTGGTAAACTTCATAGGGCTCCCACTAGAACCGCTCCTTCAGGTAGGCCAACATCTTCTGGAACTGCCACATCTAACATTCTTATGCGATTATATAACTAGCCCATCCAGTCACTGGGTATAATTAGGGGAACTTTTATTTTGAACTTTATTCTTCAGGTTTCCATCAACATGACAAGTTTTTATAGAACTTTCTCAAGATGGGCTTTACCTCATCCATTTCATACTTCCATGATTCTTCTGGTAACCCAATCAGTTCATACAGTTGGTTGCTCTCTGGTGCTTGCAAATGGAACAATGGCAATTGTGATGGTCTGTCAGAATTGAGGTGTTTGTCCCCTGCTTGGTGGATGATCTCAAAAACATATCCCCGGATCATTAATGCCCATCTGGCAAGGCATCTGTAGGGATACTTCATATTCTGCAACCAACGGTGCAACCTGTGATCTATGATCATAAAGTGGACTTCATACAGGTAGAGTGAAATGCTTAACTGCTTGGATCATCACCAAACATTCTCTTTCTGTGACAGTGTAATTTTTCTCAGCTTTGCCAAGCACCTTTTAATATTTTATTGGGTGCTCCACCCTTCTTCATCCATTTGGGCCAGTGTCTTACCAAGCCCAATGTCACGGCTCTGGCAGACAAAATTGATAATGGCCTGCCATTTGAGGTTGTGAGCACCCAGAAGTCAAACTAGAATGCCAAGTACATTGTCATCTGAGTGACTTGATAATAAGGTGAGAGGGAGGCAAACAGAGAATGATAGCTAGTGACTGCTGTAACCATCAACCTGAAAAGCATCCAAATAATGTCACCTGAGGGGCCAGAAGATTTTGGTATGGGACTCTTCAGGAACAACGGAGGGGCTAGGATTTACCTCAGGACCACTAGTGATAGATCAGGTAGTGAGGTCACAAAACCTCTCCCAACGGGGAGATAATATCTACAACATCTTCAGCGCATCTTGATGCCAGAGCGCTGTAAAATGGGGATATCCACTATAAGTCATGCATGTGATACCCCCATTTGATGAAGTTGGGGGAGCATCATGATGAGAACGGTCACTAGTCCCAATAATGATGCAACCCTAGAAACATGGGTTTGGTTTGTTGAGGTGGAAAAGATGGAAAAATTTTATAAAAGTAAATTTAAATGTTAAAATGGGTTGCTTTTTGGGAAAAACGGGAAAGAATTGACTAACAACTATACCAGAGAGGAGCAGTTGCCTTAAGGCTTAGAGGCTCAGGGAATAAGTGAGGATGCAAAAACAAAGGAATCATGAACCCAACCAATTTTTGGTGGAATGAGATCTCACAACTAACTTAACACCAAACTGGAATTCTGCTGGCCATCTGACTATTGCTAAAATTACCACTAAATTTTTTCCCTCCCACTGCAATTTTGCTTGGCTCAGTGATGCTTCATTAAGCGGGTGACTGGTAGTGCTCATGGCCAGGCCACGGGGGCCCTGTACTACTGGGTATCAAATGGATTTAAGATTTGATTTCACTGGAGTTGGACCCCTCAATTTATCTGGATTTTTTTACTTTATTAGTGAAACCTAAAATTATTGCTGGTGTTAGACCCCAAATTGATTGATATTCTTTGCCACTTTGGCGGACCCTGATATAGGTGCTGGGGCTACATGCTCACCATTGCCATTTTTTCAGCGTCCTCTCACCGCCGCCACCTCTATTCACACCCTTAGTCTGCTGAATAAGCTCACTTGTGGTTAAGTAGGGAGGGGAAGGAGGAACCTTCAAAGGGTAGGCCATCATCCACCATTTGTCCACCACCTGGGCGAGATCACCCTGGGTGATGAGGGGGATGGCCACCTTCTTCAGGCCCCTTTTCATGAAAAAATGGAACGCCTCACAGTCGAGGTGCAGGGGGTTCTCCCGCAGACTTACATTATCCTTTTCTCTTTAAAGAGGGGGAGCATCACCACCAGTGAGCTGGGCACAAATGACATTTTTGTGGGCTCTTGGGAGTTTAATTTCATTAGCGTGGCAAACTTCTGGGGGCTGGGAGCATCAGGGTTGGCGGCGTGGAAAGCTTCTACATGCTCAGAACAATTGGCGCAGTCCTGGGCACTGACCCAACTGTTCTTGTATACCAGGAAACCTTTCCAAGCTACCAGATATTAAACCAAATGTCACAACTGCTGGGAAGCCAAGGCGGCATCTACATCAGCCTCCTTTGACCCTTCAATCACAATCATCTTGGGTTCAAATGGAATCACCCCTTAATTAGGGACAACTGCAATGCATGGAACATGGGGGTGTTGCTTCCAATGGGCTGGAAGCTTCAAGCGAAATGCTCCATTGCTCAGGTCCGCCTCCACCAGATGGGGCCTAGATCATTCGCTCACAGATTTATGTAAAGGCACCTGTATTTTCAAGTGGCACATATCCATCTTTATGTGTGACTCCACCATAATATTGTGTGCTGGGAGATGTTTCCATTCTGTAAAATGCTTCTAATTGCTATAGGCTTGGTTATATGTTCCAAAACCAGAGACTGGGTGCTGCAAATATGTTGGCATGGTCATCTACAGCCAGTACTGCTGTATGAAGACACAGCCCCACTGATATAAGTGGTTGTACACCAGTGTTGCCTCATAGGGCAATAACCCTGTTGATACACGCTTTACATTGTTATATGCAAACTAAGCAAGCAGAAGATTGTCCGCCCAGGTGTCCTGAGCAGCCATGGAATAACACCAGATGTACTACTCAAGGATTCAATTTACCTGATCCATTTGACCATCTGACTAAGGATGGTATGCTGTTGAATGACATGACATAATTTCCTGTATCACTAGGAGTGTGTTCCTGTTGGAATTTTAGATAAAGATCAAATCAAATTTCCTCCTTCCAAATCAGACCATGCCAAATCAGTAGTCAAACCTACCTGAGCTAAATCTATTTCAAGATTCTCCTCCCCTATTCCTGAGTCACGTGGAGCGGCGTTTCCACCCATTCAGTCAGGTGAGCAACGCTATCCATTGAGGATGCCCATGAGGAGGCCATTCCAGAAGATCAGTAAAGATCCTGAATGGATGAGGCCCTGACAATCCCTAAGGCACCGAGTCCCAATGCACCCTATAAATAATGAAGTCTTTTAGCTTAATAAATTATTCAGTATTCTAACCCATTTTTCCAGTTTCCTCCTCGGTGCTCTTTCTGATTTTTCAGCTTTGAGCCACCTACAAACCTCAGCGCCAGTCCAGAGAACTGTAGCGCTGACAAAAGTGGTGCTCACTACAGGGGGCGAGCTGTCCTAAGTGAAAATGTCTATCACAAAAAATGGAAAATACTAGCAGCCCTGATGACCAAATGACTGTTCATTCAAGAAGCGTTACTCAATGGGTAGTACATCTTGAAATGCAATGTCACCCTCACAGCTGGAGAGGCTAGAATTTCGGGCCACCATCCAACTCTTGCTGCCCTCCCTTGACAGGAGCAAATACCAACTCCAGTACGAAAACCTCAATGATTTCATCCTACAACTAATAAATGGCATCTACTCCATGGGCGCCCGCTCCAGCCGCTCCCGTGCCTCCTCTGTACCTTCTACAATGTGGGGCCTCTACGCCTCAGCCATGTTACAGCTGGTGAACTTGCCCTGGGGCATGATCGCTACCTTTGTAACTTTGTCCACCCTGCTATCAATCACCTCCTCCAGCTAGTCGGATTACACCATCAGGAGTCTCCCAGCAACTAGGACTCGCCCAGAATTTACACTCCTACATCATTGACTTCTACAACGCCACCTCTTCCTTTGTGCATGAAAACCGCAAAGCCATTATTGATAACTGACGATTAATCAATGAGATCCGCAATCAAATTGTAGTACTGGACAGTGGAATCTCTGGCTACCTCGAGGAACAGTTTAATCAAAATGCTCAGCTATTTGAGGCGACTTGGACTCAGAATCTCCTCCAAGTTTGAAGAATTGGTACAATACCTGCAACAGCACTATCGAGAGCTGGTTTCTCATGACTACCTCTCTATGAGTGCAGGGCCAGAAGGACCTAGGGGGCCTGAAGGCCCCGAGGGGCGTCAAGGGCCCCCAGGCCCTTCAACATCAGGCAAACCTGAAGACCCCTGGCGAAGGGATGTAGTAACAGCCCTGGCTGCCTTACAGGATTAAATCCAAAATGTGGCGCTGGGGTGCAAACTCCAATTGGATGGAGTCCCCCTTGACCCTGGGGTCTCTATTGAGGCATTGTTGTATGAGATGGATAACCTCAGTGCCTTCACTAAGCTTACCGACACTTGTATCTCCCAGCTTGAACAAACTCGTTAAGGGTTCAAAACCTGGTTGACCACCCTCAAAAGCCAGCTCCACCTACAGAACACCGAGATTCAATCCCTAAAAGAGCAGGTTGCCAATAAGGCTTCTGCTTCCACCCTCAGCCAAAATTGGGACTACATCCAAGAGGACTTAGAAGGCTTGCAGCGGCAGCTGGATCAGTGGGCTCCTCAGTATTATGCAAAAATGGAGACCTCAGAGCCAGTATCCATCCTAGGCGTTAACACCCTTTCCACTCCTGTCGTAGCTAACTTTAAACCTAGTTTCAAGGAAAGGTTCACTCCTGGATGAGAAAGTATCACCTCCTTTCTGTATGCTCATGAGAGTTCCATGGAGGAGGCCACTGATTGGCAGAAGGTAAAGCATATCCACTCCTGCCTAGATAGCACCGCCTGGGAGATCATGACCCCCATTTGAAGGAGTGTAACACCTGGGAACAGGTCCGTACAGCCTTGATCCAAGAGTTTGGCAGCAATCAAACTCTGGCCAACCAAAAGCAAGTGTTCATGGACATAAAACTGAATAAAGGAGAAAACCCTATGGAGTTTGCCAACTGGTTCTACGCCCAAGCACAACCTTTGGTCATGACAAATTGTATCACCCTGTATGACGCTATCACCGCTGTCATCTCTGCCTTAGGATCCTAACCTGAGGTTCAAATGCATATGATTGGGCAGAAGAATGGGTTTACCTGTATTTGGGAGATCAAGGAGGCTCTCAACGAGATCCTTGCCTCGACTCTACACTTTAAGGCTACGTCTACTGGCCCCTCTAACCGCCCTAGAGCCATGTAGTCAAAAACCAGAAGAATCCACATCCTCGATGCACCTATTGTAATGGTTTCAGACACAGTGCCAAGACCTGCTGGAAATGACTTGCCAAGGAGGCAGGAAAAGGGCTGTCAGCATGAAGGACGAGACGCTTCATGCTGACATCCCTACCCAGCCTCAAGAATCCTCCGTGAATGGACCTAAAGCCATTGTACCAGAAGAAGTAGTTTCATTATCTGATTATAATAAAGATGTTGATACTGCTTACTCTTCTTCTGATGATTCTCCCATGTTCCTCATGTTACCGCCCCAATTTGGAAGTTTGGTTACCTGGGTCACCATCTGGGTCCACAAGACTCCAGTTTTCGCCATATTTGATAGTGGCTCCCCCATGAATGTCATATCCTCCAAGTTGATGAAATGGGTCAATATTGCTCCGGACCTGCCCCACTACATGAAATATGGCATGGCTGGCCCGCAGTGTACCCAATCTATAAGAGCTTATTCCTCCTTGCCATTGCATTTTGGAAAGCTTTCTGTGATCACCCCCATGGTTGCGCTAGACAACCCCAGTTGTGACCTGCTCCTTGGGACTCAGTTTCTTTGAGACTATTTGGCGGTGCTCCATTATGATGGTGGTTTCCTCTCCCATCTAGGACATCGAGTCCTTCTGGGTTTTGAAACTACTCATATCTAAGGAGGAGGTCAAAGCCTGAGCCCGCCTACTGGAGACTGAAGGCTGAATTGATTGGCTTGAGTATTACATCAGGGGCTCTCGAGTCTGGCTACCCCTCCTGCTGTTGACAGACAGGAAGGGATGCTGATCTATTTATCCCAGGCAACTACTGTACCCCAAAAGTCCCAAGTCATTGTCAACACTTGGGTCTTATGTCAACATTCCCTCAGGATGCCTGTTGGAAATCTGAGGCCTATACAACCCATCTCCTAAGGAAGTGCTGACCTTCCCTGGGATCCTTGATCCAGCGTATGCTGGACCTATATCTGTGTTGCTAGCCAACCTAACTGACAAACCCAAAATTGTAGGTCTAAACAGCCCCGCCACTTATGTCCACCTATTACCAATATGGGCTGTTGCCAATGTTTGAAGCTTTGGGAACTTAAGGTGTTTTTGGCTTAGAGTTTCCACCCTCAGTTAGTCTGGTTGATGCTAATATTGGGAAGGATCTCTCTGACGAGCAGTAACACAAGAATTGGGATTGGTTGGAGGAATACTCGGACCTATTCTCAACTTCAACCTATGATTTTGGAAGAATGAGCGGAGTCCTCCACCACATAGAAACTGGGGATGCTCCCCCTTTTCGATACTGGCCTTACTGGAAGAGCAAGGTCATAGAGGACCAGGTGACGGTGGAACTTAAACATCTACTTGACACTGGGCTCTTGGTCCCATTGTGTAGTCCTTGGGCCTCCCCTCTTCTGCTGGTCTGGAAGAAGGATGGTAAGCACCGGGTGGTGATGGATTATTGGTGACTTAACTCCATCACCAAGAAGGACAGTTATCCCCTGCCCCAGATTGACGATTCTCTCCATCTGCTCGCCAGTTCCCAGTACTTCTCGGCCATGGACCTCACCAGAGGATATTGGCAGGTTGAGCTCGCCCCTGAAGACTGAGACAAGTGCGCTCTAATCGCCAATGAGGGGTTATTTGAGCCCACCCAGATGCCCCAAGGCCTCTGTAACGCCCTGGCCACTTTCCAACGTGCCATGGATGTGATCCTTGGGGACTTGAAGCTCTCATGCGTCCTCATCTACCTGGATGACATTACCATTTTTTTGCAAATCTTTAATGGAAATGCGGAGCATCTCAGGGAAGTCTTCAAAAAGTCTCAGGAAGGCCTCTATCAAGCTCAAGCTCTTGAAGTGTTCTTTCTTCCAGCCTGAGCTAGAGTTTCTAGGAAACAAGGTCTCTAAATGTGGCATCCAACCTATAACCAACAAAGTTGACGCCATAGAAAAGATGTCGCGCCCCCAAAGCTTATGAGATATTTAGGGCCTTTCTTGGCGTGGTGGGCTATTACCATCAGTTTATACCACAGTTTGCTAACCTAGCAGAGCCACTGTTCTATCTCCTGCAAAAGAATGTACCATTTGAGTGGCGGCCTGAGCAGGAACAGGCTTTTAATGCTTTATGTATGGCTCTATGTACTAAACCTGTTCTAATTCATCCTCACTTTGACCAACCCTTCTTTTTGTTCATGGATGCGAGTGACATTGCCATCCAGGCTATCCTGGCTCAACATGATGAAAACCAGGTCGATCACCCTGTGGCTTATTTTAGTAAGACACTAAGTAAGGCTGAACAAAACTACTACGTCACTGAGAGGGAATGTCTAGTCATCCTATTAGCCATCAAACATTTTTGGCCTTACCTCTACGATACTCATTTTACTATTATTACAGACCACTCGACGCTCTGGTGGCTTTAACAAATAAAAGACCCCAATGGTTGGCTAGCCAGGTGAGCTCTACAACTGCAAAGCTACAATTTCACCATCATCCACCATGAATGCATGATACACCAGAATGCTGACGGCCTCTCCAGGATGCCAGTGTTAGCTGTCTTGACCTCTGAGGAAGATCAGCTCTATGACCTGATAGGACAGCCTGAACAATGGGAACTGGAAACTCCCAAGGTTCAGGCTGAACTCCACCGATTGACACAAGACATGCAAATCAAGGATGGGCTACTCTACAAAAAAGTCAACAAGAAGTGGCTCCCCTATATTCGCCCCTCCTCTCAAACCAATGTCATCCTGGAAGGCCAATCTACTGTGGGAAACGGGGCAGTTATGAAGACTCACAAATGGCTGAAGTCACAATGCTATTGGGACCAAATGGTAGAAACCATTTAAGAGGTTTGGAAGCTTATGTGACCTGCTGATCCCTAGATTGAGCTAATCCTCAATTCCAGCACTCAGTCCTTGCCCCATCCAAGCCCTTCAATGTCATTAGCATCGACTTGGTGGGTCCCCTTCCCACAGGATTGCATGGCCACAAGTATATTATCCTAGCTGTAGACTACCTAACTAAGTGGGTTGAGGCAATTTCAGTCCCTGCTGTCACTGCCAAGGCTACCACTCTCTTTCTTGTTCGTTCCGTTTTCACCCAGCATGGATGTCCCCAGACCTTACTTTCAGACAATGGATTGAACTTCACCTCCCAGGTAGTATAAGAACTAACTTCGTTATTTGGCACTACCCAGAGTTTCGCTGCCCCCTACCACCCATCTACTAATGAGGCCATAGAACGTGTTAATGGGACTCTTATTTTTATCCTACAGAAGTTGGCCGCCTTGGATCCTGTCCGTTGGAAACATTTTCTGCCAAGCGCCTTGCTTGCCTACAGGGTGAGCTATCACTGAGTCATCAAGATGTCCCCATCTGAAGCCCTATATGGGTGGGCACCTTAGCTACCAATTAGCGTTCAGCCACTGCTCGAAGCCTCCACCCCTGAGAACTCTGAATTAACTATGAGGGCTCTAGCCAATGAAATTGTCTGGCTTCAAGCCCAAGCCACTCAAGGCATTATCACCACCACTGGAAGAGAGACATCCCGATCTAATCTCAGATGACCCTCCTTACCAGATTTTTAATTAGGTGACCTCATTCTCTTTTATCACCATCGACCTGGGGGCCAACAGAACAAGCTAGACGTACTTTTAAAGGGACTCTATAAAGTCATTCATAGGGTGAAGTCCGAGTACTCCATTGCTGACATCAACCAAGGGACTGTAGTAAATTGGGTGCATGGTCAGTTCCTATGGCCGTATTTCCCCCTCGGACAGGATCTTGAGGGGGGCATTGTCAGAATTTGAGATAACGATTGAATCAAATTCCCTCCTTCCAAATCAGACCATGCCAAATCAGTCGTCAAACCTACCTGAGCTAAATCTATTTCAGGATCCTCCTCCCCTACTCCTGAGTCGTGTGGAGTGGCGTTTCCACCCATTCAGTCAGGTGAGCAATGCTATCCGTTGAGGATGCCCATGAGGAGGCCATTCCAGAAGATCAGTAAAGATCCTGAATGGATGAGGTCCCGACAATCCCAAAGGCACCAAGTCCCAATGCACCCTATAAATATCGAAGTCTTTTAGCTTAATAAATTATTTGGTATTATAACCCATTTTTCCATTTCCTCCTCAGCGCTCTTTCTGATTTTTCAGCTTTGAGCCACCTACGAACCTCAGCGCCAGTCCAGAGAACTGTAGCGCCGACAGTTCCAAAATTGCACCATAAACTGGGGCCCATAGTCACTGATGATCTCTTGCGGCAACCCGAAAAAACAAGGACACTTGGCACACAAAGAGATTTCCATCTCCTCGGAGGCAATGGCAGAGGAACAGGGAATTAAAAGGGCGAATTTGGCGAAGTGATCTACTACCACCATAACAGCGGTAAACCCATTGGATCTCAGAAGCTCACCAATGAAGTTGGCAGACACCAAAGTCCATGGCCCTCCGCCTGCTGCAGGGGGTGAAGGAGACCATTTACCCAACTGGTCCAACTTGGCCCATGCGCACATCATGCAATTCATGATCTATGCTGGAATATTCTTGGACAGGCCTGGCCAGTTGTACGTCTGCTTAAGTAGATCAAGAAATTTTTCGTTGTCTGGATGCCCCAAGCAGGGGGCTCATGTTGCATCCAGATAACTTTGTCATAGAGGAGATGCAGCACCCAGAGGCGCGACCTAAACTGAATGTGCCTTTCCACCAAGGATTAAAGGGATTACTTGTGCATTGGAAGTGCCAACTTATCCAATAACTTCAAACCCTCCATTCAAGCCGTCTGGGTCGCTAATACCCTCAAAACCAGTGGCGCGTCTGAACCCAAGTCTGCCACAAAAATTGTGGGAGGAGCAATAACTAAGATTTGGGTTGGCAGAATAACCGTGATTAGTCCTTGCTCATCTGCCTCCGCTGGACACAGCTCAAGATTATGACTCAGAAAGTCATGAAGAACATTCAATGATCCATTCACGAATCTGTACTTAAAATTGAAGCTACAAAGTTCACGATACATCCAAGCTTGATGGTGCGCAGCTTCTTAGGCTTACAAAAGTACAAAAGGGCTTGTTGACCCATCCGCTCAGTTACATTGTTCTGAGCGCCTTGCATAAGGTACCGCCAGTGGGTCAGAGCCTATGCCACGGCTGCCAACTGCATATCATAGATGGCACAGGCTTGTTAGGAAGAGGCAAACTTATGAGAATAGTATGCCACTGGGTGTTCTAGCCCACCATGCTCCTGTAACAAAACTGCCCCCACTGCAGCGGATGAGGCATCACATGCTATGATAAACGGCTTGATGGGGTCAGCACTCATAAGAACTGGGGGATACAAAAACATCTGCTTAACGGCCTTGAATTCCTGCTGACACTTCTCCATCCAGTAGAAAGGCACATTTTCCTGTCAGGGGATGCAGCGGTGCAGCACAGCTGCAAAATGGCAGGGGAAATTTTTTCAGGAAGTTAATGGTCTCCAAGAAGCTCCACAACTTCTTCTAGGTTGTGAAAGTAGGCCATTTTAGGATGGCCTCAAGCTTTCTGGGGGTATGGCACAACCATTTTTCTAGACTAGATTAACCAGAAAGTTAACCTCTTTGTGGAAGAACTCACACTTAAATGTCTTGACATAAAGTTCCAACTTGTGCAAAGCAGCCAGCACCGCCTCCAACTCTTTATTGTGCTGCTCAGGATTGTGGGAATGGACAAGGATATTATTAATGTACACTACCCGTGCAAGAGAACCTAAGGTCTCCCAGCACATTATTATTTATCCTCTGGAATGTTGAAGGAGCCTTCTTCAGGCTGAAAGGCATCACCCAGAACTGAAATATGCCTCTCCTAGTCCAAATGGCGGTAAGCAATTTTTGGCCCTCAGCCACCCAGATTTGGTTAAAAGCATTTACAAGGTCGAGCTTAGAAAACACCCAGGATTTTGCAATCGCCTAGCTGATCTTCTGCTTGAGGGGGATGGGATAGGGGTCATGCACCATGATATTATTCATATGACCATAGTCAACGCAGGGCCGTAGCATCCCATCAGCCTTCTGAGTGAAAACATTAGGAGAGGCAATATGTGGCGTTTGCTGAAATACCCACACCTTCTTTAGCATATCATCCAACCATATTTCCAATATATTGTCCTTTTCTGCTGTTTAAGGATACAGCGGACAGGTGATATTGATCATGGCTACTGTCAAGTAGAGCGCTAAGTCATATTCGGATGATGTGGTAGACACTTAGTTTTCCAAATCAGATATATCCTGGTATGCCGCCAACAATACAGAAAAATCTGGTGGAAGACCCACGGAAAAAGTGAGCATCATGATAGGAGCTCCAGCCCTGTGCCATAGTAAGATTGTCAATAAGAGGAAACTTGCCTCCCACCTGAGTAATTGCAAAGGACAGCATTTTTTGGTCTAAATTAATCTTCACCTGTTGGCCCTCCATCATCCCAGTACCATAATGACCAGGAATAGCAGATTGGGCACTGCTGAAAATCAATCACAGAAACTGAACTGATGCACAGAGAAGGCCACCAGCCACCACAATTAAAGGATGACATTGAGCAGATGATGCACCCAGCACTGACGCCCCTACATCCAAGGCAACTCAAACGGCTGTGCCAGCTTCAAAGAAATGAAGTTTCACACCGCTCCTGTGTCAACTAAGGTATCAAATTACACTCAGTGCACACCCATCCAAATTTTTAATGGTAATATAAATAAGAAAAATCTTGTATATTGTCAAGGGCCCTCGATTCTGCCAGCTGGGTTATAATCATTGAGTTGGGTGGGGAAAATGGTTTGGTTGGGGAACTGGTACCCAGGCCAGGGTACTGCTTTTCAATTTCCTTGCGCTATCATCTGTCAACTGGAGACCAATGATTTGACGGCCATCTGCACAGTTGTGGGAGGCGCCTCTCCCACAGAGGAAAAGCAGGATTAAACCCACCATCAAGGTCAGGAATCACTGCACCTTCAACAAACCCCATTACACAAACTCCAGGAGTGTGGGTAGAACTGGGACTTGGGGAAAGCCCTACAGGAAAAGCCAATGGGGTTAAAGGAGCTCCCACCCCATGGGACATCTGGCAAAGTGTGGCACTGATAGAAGCCGCCATCATGCCCAATTTGTTCCACCGTCTACACTAGTGTGGCCCAAATGGCATTATTAACGGACGCTGGATCCAAGGCATCTCGGAATACTGCCATAGTGATGTTCATCATGAGTCC
Source organism: Massospora cicadina (assembly GCA_022478985.1). Taxonomy (NCBI): domain Eukaryota; kingdom Fungi; phylum Entomophthoromycota; class Entomophthoromycetes; order Entomophthorales; family Entomophthoraceae; genus Massospora; species Massospora cicadina. Next base: position 69,871 of record JAKSZP010014644.1, on the reverse strand, counting down.
AAGTACAGGAGCTTGTTCACGAAAAGCTTCTATGAATGAATCCAGGTTGGACGCTTCCATGCCAGAGAAAAATTTGAAGCAAAAAGCCTTCTCACCACTGGTGTCTGCAACAATAATGATACCAACGAGATCAGGAAAGTTGAAACTTCAAACTGAGTGGCTGAGCACAGGATACCCTGTACCCAATGGTATACTTCACCTTCAACTGCATCCAACAAGGCCACACTTTTTTGGGCGTCCTTCATGGTAGTGGAACTCACAGGGGAGATAAAAAATTACACCTGAAGCTCAGCGAGGGTGTTGAGCACTTGGTTGGAATCCTCTACAGATGGAGCTGATGAGCCTACCCCCAAGGGTGGGCCAGAATCGAGGCTGAAACCTCTGGGACAACAAGATTGGTGAGAAACTCCCCCACCGCCAGCTAGGGGCAATGAACAAACTTGGCAACTGAGAAAACGAACAGCATGAGGCAAAGCACCAACCGCAAGTTCATCTGGTAAATGGAAACCACTGCTTCACCCAACTCAAACAGAAGATCATAAATGGTGAGCAGTATGTGTCAATCAATTATGCTATGGCTCCAGCAGATAAAATTGAGACTGGCCTGCCAGTCAGGGTGCGTGAATACCCAGAAGACAAACCAGAATTCCAAGGGCATTGCCGTCTGAGCAAGAAGGTAATAAGATTGGAGGGAGGCAAACAAAGAATGACAGTTGGTGGCTGATGTAACCATCAACCTGAAAAACAGCCAAATAATGACACCTGAGGGCTCAGAGAATTTGGGTATGGGAGACTCTTCAGGCACAACGGAGAGGCTATGATTTACCGCAGAACCACTAGTGATAGATCAGGTAGTGAGGTCATGAAACCTCACCCAACAGGGAAAAAGATCTTCAACATCATCAGCACATCTTGACGCCAGAGAGCACTGGTAAATGGGGATATCTCCGATAAGTCATGCATGTAATACCAATATTTGACAAATGTGGGGAGAAGCGTGGTGAGAACGGCCACTAGGGCCCAATCATGGTGCAAACAATAAACATGGTCTGTGGTTGCTGAGGCAGAGAACACTCAAAAAACTTAATAAAAGTAAATTTTTTGGCTAGAAATGGGTTGCTTATTGTAGAACAAAAAGGAAAGAATTGACTGACAACCATACCAGTGGGGGGGCAGTTGCCTTAAGGCCTAGGGGCTTGGGGAATAAGTGAGGATGCAAAAACAAAGGTATCACGAACCTAACCAATTTTAGAAAAATGGGATCTCACAACTAACTTTATGGTGAATTGACTTTCTGCTGGCCATCCAATTCTCACTCAAATTTTGCCAATAAAATTTTCCTCCCACTGCAATTTTGCTTGGCTCAGCGATGCTGCGTTTGGAAGGCAACTGGTAGCACCCATGGTCAGGTCACAGAGGCCCTGTACCACTGGGTGTCAAAATAGATTTATCTCATTTGATTTCGCTGGAGTTATATCCTCAATTTTTTTGGACTTTTACCATTATCAGCGAAACCTGATATTATTGTTTGTTGGACCCCCCAATAAAATTGAGATTCTTTGCCACTTCAGTGGACCCTGATACTGGCACTGGGCTACATACTTTCCATTGCCATTTGGCTGGCGTCCTCTCACCGCCACCATCTTTGTGCACACCCTTAATCTGCTGAATAAGCTCAATTGTGGCTAAGTAGGGAATGAAGGAGGAACCTTCAAAGGGTAGGCCATCACCCACCATTTGTCCACCACCTGGGCGAGATCACCCTGGGTGACGAGGAGGTTGGCCGCCTTCTTTGGGCCCCTTTTTATGTGAAAAAGGGAATGCCTCACGGTTGAGGCGCAGGTGGTGCTCCCCCAGACTTACACTCAATGTCACTTGTGTCAGCGTATGGGTAAAATGTCTTGTTAAAATCTGGGTAGGCCAAGATTGGCGTCTCTACCAATCTTGCCATTAACTTTTTGAAGGCCTGCTCCTGTTCCAGGCTCCACTCAAACTTTGTTTCCTTTATCAGCAGGTAAGTGAGGGGTGCATTCAAGACCTCAAAAAGGAAGATGAACTGCTGGTAATTATCCAGCATCCTGAGAAACACTTGGATATCCCTCATGCTCCTGGGTAGCTCCATTGCCACGATTGCCTTGACCTTCCCAACCTGGAGATTAATTCCGCTAGGGCTGATCTCATACCTGAGGAACTCCAATTGCCTTTTTAGGAAGGTGCACTTGTCTTTTCAACTTTAAATTTGATGCTTGCAGATGGTCAAATAATTTGCAGAGGTGTCAAAGATGCTCTTAGAAGGCCCAGCTGAACATGGTAATGTCATCTAGGTAAATCAATACACTGGACAATTTGAGATTCTAAAAATGTGATCCATCACGCGCTAAAAGGTGCCAGGGGCGTTGCAGAACCCCTGTGGGATCCTTGTTGGCTCAAAACCTATGACTACTATTAGGGAGCACTTCTATTAATCCTCCAATGAGAGCTTCATATGCCAGTATCTTCTGGAAAGATCCACCACTGATGAATGTTTTGATCCAACAGATGCTTCAAAGCTTCATCTATGTGCAGTAGTGGGCAGGAGTCCTTTTTAATTATTTTGTTCAAGCAGTGGTAGTCCATTACTATGCAATAAGTCTCAACTTTATTTGCATAATAGCATTAGCAGAAAAGTCCAGAGACTCGTTGAAAGTCTGATTAGTACTTCTCCTTCTAGTTGATTCAGTTATTGGGTAAAAACAGCATCTTCTAGCTTTTGTAATATGGTAGGGCTTGGATTCGGACAGAATAGTGGATCTGGTATCCATCTTGTGGATTTAGCTCTTGAAGAGTCCATAGTCTTTAGCTCCGGTGCTAAAAGTGACCTTAAACTCATTTAATAGCTCGTCCAGTTCTTTCTGTTGTTTGGGGTTCACATCCCCAAACTTGAGCTCATCAAAGTCCCCTATGGCATGTACTTACTCTACATTTTTACAATTGTTCAGTTGGGCCTGTGCAATAATTTGTCCTTTCTCAACACTTATTCGTTGAGTTGTAGTATTACCCAAGACAATGACCAATTCTCCTGAGTAGTAAGTATTATAAAATCAGGCAAACCCCTTGGTTCTTATTTGCTGATTCCGTCATTATTGTAAACTTCCAAGATAGTATCTGGCGGAATCTTCACTCTGATTGATAGGGTCATTTGGTGTTGAACCACTGGTCAGATCACCATGGGCTTTGCTAGCGGTCAGCAGAAGTGTCATGAAAACGGCAGAAGAAGTTTAGACTGGCCTGCCAGTAAGGATTCGTGAGCACCCAAAAAGCAAGCCAGAATGCCAGAGGCATTGCTGCATGTACGACTGTTGGGATTTTTGCCCATATTCCCAGCCTGCTAGATTACCTGGTGTCGCTAGGGGAAAATTCCCTAAAGCAAAGTGAATCAGAAATCTGTTGGCCCAAGTTTTGGAGGAACTATGTTTGGGGGATTTTGGGATATTCACCTGGTCATATCCATTGGGGATTGATCCAGATGAATACCTAAGATCTCATCAGGTAGAGTGTCCGATGAAATAGGGGCATCTGATAGTGATTAACTATCAGGTTACCAATTGGGATCAGTCAGGTTTCATCACCAACTGATTGGGAATGAATAATGAGTTGCAAGGCGAGTGATGCCACCTGCAACTAGTGAATCAATAAGTTGGTGAAGTGACCTGCCATAATGGGTAATAAGTCCCATTACCTAAGCAGGTCGCTAGCCAATTATGGTTGGTTTGCTTGTATCGAGAGGAAAATGTTAGGGACACGTTTTCCAACTCTTTCCATTTGAGGTCTCGAGGATGTCCAATGACAGAATCCTGGCCAGGATGGGGAAGACCATCGCTGCTGAGACAAGGAAGGGTGATTCAATGGCAACAGCTGCCATTTCATTGAAGAGGTGTCAACCAAGGGTTAGATGGCTGAATCCCTACTATATAATTCCCTAGGATTCACTATAATAGAAAACTGACACTAAAACAGTATTATTAGTATTATTAGTAATATTGTTGATTTGGTGTATAGTTAGACTATCAGCATACATTGTGAAGTTCCATCTTAAGGATATTATTGCAGAAGGCAATAATTGGAAGACTCTCAGAGAGAAGAGTAGAGATCCGAGTGGGGATCTATAGATGAAGGGAACCATAATCAGGGATAGCTGCCAACTGTGTGTTGAGTCAAAAGAGACTGTCACTGGGGTATCTGGACAAAGATTGGGTGGACAGTAATATAGGGAATGAATCCCTACGAGTACAGCTTAGAGTATTTAATTGGAAGTACTGACCAAAGCGTTGGGCCTAATAATAGTTTAACTCAACTATGGATAATAGTTTTCATACTATTATCAGATAATACATTCTATACAACGCGAAGTGCACAAGGAAATCGAACCTGTGCAGTAAAAAAGATTACTAGGGTTGTAAACTGATAATAACCCAAATTAGTAAATTTTTACAACGATGTTGTATGGAGCCACAAATTGGGAAATAATAACTCGTTGGTGTAGGGCAATTGTGAATAGCAACTTGGAAACAAACCAAATGGGTAAAAAACCCAGATGCTGGGGGTCTCTCTGCAGGGGATTGTACCACTGGGATAGTTTCTATAGGAACCGGTAGTTGGGTATAATACAACTGAGGAGAAAAGGGGGCGGATCCTTGCTTGAAAATGTTGGATGTAAGGCCACAAGATCCCAGTATATTGATGGCGGATAGCTGAAATAAGGGGGTTGAATTTCCAGAAGTGTCTGGCTTGCTTAATCCAGTTAATGATGGTGGGATTCATAGTAATCATCAAAACTGGTAAAGCCCTTCTGGTTTAAGGGATTAACAGGCCACCAGGGTAATGCCATCAGGACTACATCCAGAAGGATACCAACAAAGTAAAATTGATAGTTTTCTGTGGCAGAAATTTATTGAAAGGAAAATGAAGAAAATTGATCAACGATTTTTTTTCTCAGTGCGATGCAACTGATTGAATAGTGGTTGATTGATGTGGGAACAAGCAGGGATCAGGTCCTCAAGTTTAACCTAACCAGCGAATTTTTTGAGGAAGGGGACCAATAATCTTAATGGGAACCAACCTCAAAGGATTCAGCGGCAGGCTGAGTTGCTGTTGGTTCAACCTTGAACGCCTAAAATGAGGCTCTACTGCATTTCTGTTGGTTGGCGCAACAGCATCTGGCCCAAGGAGCAATGGGAATTCCCCAGGGCCACCCCACGTAGGTGCAGTCCCAATTGGTTGTAAATGGGTTCAGGATGTCCAACCTGCCCATTCCTGGTCACTGGGCTGTTCGTTTGGTCAAGAGAGTTATGTCAGCCACAACTCCTGATTTGCCAGATAGGCTTTCAGACTGTCGTTGATGGTTTCCAATGATGCTATCTGCATGTTGGGGGACCATTCCTGACGATTTTAAGAGGGGATTAACTCCAGTGATCGCACTGATGGCTGAATCAAAACCATCAGGAATTCCAGCTGATAATTTGATCTTTGTCCCTTTTTGATTATGTGGTTTCCAATCGTTGGGCTTGATTACTATTAATTCAAACCAATCAACTTTTATTTGGTGATCTCGGCACAGATTTCCTTAAATCAGTTGACAAGTTCAGCTGAGGTGAGCGTGGGTACTGGGAGAGGAATCCAAAGAGGGAGAGCTGTTACCCAGCGCTCATCTACCATTTGGGCGAGGTCACCCTGAGTAATGAGAGGTACAACTGCCCTATTTGGATCCAGTTGAGAATTTTTCATTCTCAATACTAGGTGACTCTATTAGTGTGCCAGGCCAAACAGTATGAAGACTGCTGGCCCTTTTTTCACAATCATTGGTGATCTTTCCCTATAAATTTGCAGGGCAACCCACCAATCCAGCAGACCAACAACTTCTCTTTCTAAGGCTTAACCACTAATTATAGCTCAGAGGTCCTCTTTGGGACTTGTCCAACAATTGTGGTTCAGCAGCCTCTATTGACTCCCTCAGGGTTTCTCCCCTTCAATCCTTTCAGTTCATCATTGTGGCTGCTAATTGCTCAAGTTCCCGCAGGGTTTCCATCTAGTTCAAGGTTGGAAGTTGGGTACGCTGACCACTCCAGGTGTTTTAACCCATCATCTAACAACTGGGGATCTTTAGTCTGACTTCTACAAGCTAAGATAACTACTGTTAATTAAAAACTTAATAAATATGGGAAGACAGAAGATCTTTTTATTAAGAAAGGATCAAACTATTTATAGGCATTTCAAACCTGTCCACATCATTGGCATTTGTTGCCAGCATCATCAGTACTCACTGGTGATTCTCCCTGCCTAGTATTTGTCAGCACTCTCACTGGCAATACTTGTTATCCTCAAATGTCCATGATTATGTCGATCCTTGATACATCATAATCTGAAAAAATTAAATATATTGATATCCTCAGCATAAGTCGCCAGTGTCAAATTAAACCTAAAATACTGTTGGGGATTCCTCCCAATACTCTCACAAAGTCAAACTGTGATTCAACTTTATTTAATTAAATATTAAATGGTTTGGCATCCTTGGCATAAGTTGAAAGACCTCTGAGATTTGACTTTCTGCTGGAAATCCCACAATCATTTTCACATAGAGTTGGTGTGTAGATAAAAGCCTGCTGAGCTTAAATTATTAGTATTAATTAGTTCAACATCCTCAGCATGAGTCGCCAGTGTCGAAATTAACTGAAAACTATTGGATCATCTCCTGATAATTTGGGATGTCAAATATAAGCAATTTGTCATCTTAATTTATAATATGAATTATCTCAACATTCTCAGCCTTAGTCACTGGTGTTAAGACCAACAATTACCTATCGGGGATGATGCCCAATACTTTCTTGATCCTGCAGATCAAGACAGCTCAACCCAACTGAATGGGGAGCACAAATTGGGGTATTATCAGTAATCAAAATTAGCAAACTAATCGGCAATTACCCTCAATTAATCATTATACTAATTTTGTTAATATGTGAGGGATATCAACTAGTTAAAAATCCAACAGACCCCTTTTTTTCAGAAATTGGAATATCACCTAATCCTTGCACAGGGGACGTCCCCCTGGACTTACAAGAAGCACTTCTTATGCGCTGACTGTGGAGGGTAGTTGTTCCACACCCTTTTTCTATATAAAAGGTGTATTGAATGGGTTAAATCAATTGATTCATCTCCACTAAACATGTCCATTACTTCTGCAGTTTAATGGCCTCATCTTTTAAGCACCAGAAGAAGTTAATAATTCAGGATACTCATAGTGCTGGTTGTAAAGTCAACCTTGGCACTAAACACAAGGAGAAACTGTGTCTTAACTATAAAGACATAGTGGTCATTATCCAAGACCAATCTGGCACTTTGAGAACCATGCTTCTAAAGCATAAGGGTAACACTGAGTAGGCTTCTAAAGCATGAGTAACATCAGGTCATGTGGTTCATTACTTTTAGTTATAGTCAATATTGTGAATAAACTCCAGCTTCTACATGAGTTTAGAAAATATATGTTGATTGGAGCTCCAGTGTTCAGCACAGCTAAGACAAAGATTTTCTGGATCACCACTTCCACTTTTGTCACACTCTTGATAAAAGGGTTCCCAGTGGTCAGAACATCGGTGGCAAATTCTTCAAACTGTCTCAGAGCATCAGCGCTTGTTGTGGTCTTGACAGTATCCTCGCTATCTGGTTATAAGCTCTTAAAAGTAACCATCACCAGCTGACTCCTTCTTCAATTGAGTTAATGATCTGGGTAGGTTGGTTTTCTTGAGCCAGTAAGGGGTTTCCTGATTTGTTTCTGTAAATATCATTAACTCTTAACCTAGCAGGCACAGCCATCACGCTAGGTGCCCCTAGCATGCGGTACCTACATTGGCTAAATTCTCATCTTTTTGCTCATCTTCAGCTCAGTATGCAGATCCACCCAATTCACAACATTAGTATTATCCTCTTTGGAGATGTCCTTCTTTTTGGCGTTACTAGTGCATAAGATTGGTAGAAGTGCCCAGGCTGATGGCATTTATTGAAGATCAGTTCTTGGCGTAGCAGGCGTTCTAGAAGTTTAGGGGTTCTTTCCCTTTGGTTTATTGTCCTTGTTGTTAGTAATGTAGACTTTATTGACAATATATTGGGGTGTTCACGTTTTTTAAACTCCATTTTTTATGCCCCTTGCACAGTGAGTAAAGCTTCTTTAAGAGCCTTTTGGGGACATTGCGCTCTTGACTGCGAGAATTATATGCATCTTCAAGGCTGGATGCATTTTCAATGAACTCAGCAGACTTTTTCAATGTAGGCAAATTTATGGTTCCCGTTGTCCATAACTGTTGAGCTTTGAGATAGTAGCGAGGGGCATAGTTTGCTACTGACTCATTCTTGTCCATCTTCATAAAGTAGGAACCCCTGTTTCGTGTTTTGGATATCTTGTTCAAAACCAAACTCTGAGAGGAGAATGCTCTTTACTTTGGTCCAAGTCAGTCCAGGTCATAGGCTTGCGCTAAGATTTTTTTGAGCCTCATAGATCATACATACTTGCACGTAGCAAGCCTTTTGGTGGTTACTCATGCCATCCATGCTGCTCTTATACATCTGGAGGAATCCAGAGAATTTTTCCTTCTATAGGTGCGTACATGGTTTAAAGTAAGGTTTGAAGTTAAGGTATTCTTCAATAGGGTCAGCACGCATCATGAGCAGTTGTGTGTCAGTCAGTCAAATGGCTCATACCAGTGTCTCTAACTGAGTAACTGGTAGTGTAGAATTGAGTTCTGGTACAGTACGTAGTAAAGCCTTCAACTTGTCTATACTCTTGTCCATGTTATTCAGCTTGTTACTACGTAGTCAGAAGCGCTCTCAATAATCATTCAGAGTGCAAATGTTTACTCCGTTCTCTTTCTTAAAAAATAGATCCAAACCTCTAAATCTTTAATTTCAGATCTAAGCTTCACTATGGGTGAATGTCCTCTTACTATTAGAATAAAGGAAATTTGTGCTCTTCTCTCAGTTTTCTTAAAACGCTCAAATTGGTTCTGTATATTGGACATCTCTAGGTCAAGGGTATGGAGTCTTAAATGGATTGTTCCCTCCTTCTTCGCCAGGAGTTCAGAGAAATCTTCTTCATACTACACTTTCATATCCACTTCATCAAATTTCTCATGAGGAATCTCAAGATATTCACTTTTGTCTGATAATGCCACCCATTTAGTGAGCACCATAGCCAGCTTGCTGACCTCAAGTTATTGATTCATCACCCAATTTGATAAAATATGCCTATCAATTTTAGAGTGTGCAATGGAACGCCTTTGATGCACCTCACATCAGTTTTCCAAGTGACTTTCATAATTGGTTAATTGCCAGTTTTTAAAATATTCAGTTGAAAAGTTTGCCTATTTTCATTGTGTAATTTGGTTATCATCTCTTTGTCATTTGTAAATTAAAAAAATTATTTGCCCTCCAATAAAGGTATAAAAGGGGGTCAAAATTAATAGTCAATTATAATGGCTTTGTCATCTTCAATATATAAATCTCTTAAGCGCCAGGTATCATAACTATTTTAGATGACGTCATCCAAAGCACTTGGTAATTTTTTTGACCATCTAAATTTATAAAAAAGGTTGTCCAATATCTTCTGCAGCTGGTAAGTTGCCTGAAACCCCCAGTTTTTGTTGGACTCTTTTAATTCTGTAAGTTGATAAATGATCTTATGGTGCTCTTGCAGCCTCATCTGTGGCAAACTCCTTGAGACTACTAGACAACTTTATCATTGCCGCATTTTGCACTTTCTCAACCAGGTACCAAGTTTCCATGCAATATGATACTAAGGGACCTAAACAGTGAATGCAGCTTATAAACTGGCCCAACAAATTTAAGTAAAATTTGAGTATCAAAGGGGAAAGAATTCACCACTCAGAAACTTTACCATCACTTCACCATACCTGCCTTTACCCCTGCTATTGAAGGTGTGCTCATTCTGATCCACTTAGAATAGGCTAACACCGATGATGATTAGATTTAACACTGTTCACATAGTGTAAATGACTCTAAACCTGATCCCATCAATGTAGGCGTAATATATGTGTGTAACATAAACCATGAGGTGCTTGCCGTTGCCTCAAGACCTTTGCAACAAGCAACATACAATGGTGTGTACAAAATTGTGGGCACAATAGCACCATTCTTTGGGCACATATTAAGACATTTTATAATGAATGAAAACAGCTCATTGCTTCAAGCACACACCCTGATTAACAGTGCCAAGCTCACTAGATATGTGTGTCTCAGCAAAAACTGCAGAACCTTAAGTTTGTGAATTTATAGGGGACCTTGCAAATGAACCCCCGGGACCTTTATGATACCAGTAGACCTCAAGACGCCCACAGTGTCCACTAACTACCTCATAATGATATAGAAAATTGAGTAGGAGCGCTGTAGGAACCAGTCCAAAAACCTGTCACATATGGACCCTTTGATTGATCACTTGGACCCTGCTCAGCCCCACTCAAATATGCCTGTGCTGCGACAATGCCACAAATTTCCTCAACAGACCAAAGAACAAATTTAAACCAGAAACCAGTATGGAAACTTGGCGTGAGATTGTGAATGCTTGAGGGATATAAGAGATAATTGTTCTTATCTCTTGTGTGCCATGAGTATAACAGCAGGTACCTGCAGAGTCTAAGTGGACGCACTTGTGTAAGCAGGGTCATCTGGAAACTTTATAATGAAAGTAGCTTAAGCTTTAGACTTGGCCGTTACAATGGTAGTACCAAACAATGGTCTATCTCAGGTCATAATGAGTACATTGCCACTATGTAACCCCTGAACTTCACCGGCTACAGACATGAATTTGTAGCTAACTTCTTTGCTATACCTGTATCTCTAAACCCCATGATACTAGGAATAGTTTGATGAATCATCAGTCAGTGTCCATTGACCTTGAAATAGGCTCAAATTCACCTCATCCTACCACTAAGACAAGATCCTGCTACTTCCAACCCCGGATATGAGGACGCTGTGGCAGCAACAGCGGAGTACTCCTCTTATAAATATGTACTAGATTTGACCGCCATGCCACAAGCACTAGAGCCTCTCAAGGAGCTCTTTGGTTTATATGGTTCCAACCACTTACCACATTACGTTTATCTTGATTTGCACTTATGGTCAACTGTGGACAACATTAGGATCAATTGTCCCCTTTTCCCATATAAGGCTGTTTAAGATCAGTCCCTATGTGACGCTCCAAGTGTTGACAGACCTTCAGATAGCCTCATTATTCCCCTGTAGGGATAGTAAGTCTTTATATGAGTATTTCATGGGCTCAGGAGATTGAAGTTGAGGGGATACATGCGTTCAAATGACAGTTTGAAATGTCAAGGGCTTCCAAATAAAAGGAAAACTTTTTTATTATTTTACTGGGGGTAAATCTTATTTATACCAAATTTTAATTGAAAAAGAGTTTGCCCAACGCCCCGAATATCACTCACATCTTGAAACAGTTCCAGAAGTGGCTGTAGAAATTCTAGAAGTCTCAGAGCCCTCCGTATAGACCCCAAACCCTACAAGGTTCATGACGGTGTCAAAGATGATATGATATCAATATATACAACAAATTTTAACAGGTTAACTTCGCCTTTTAAAATCTAAATAAAGAAACAAATAAAAAAATATAAGTTTCCAAGCTTTTGCCTAAAATATAGGGATGTTATTTAATTCAACTGGCCAAAATGGATCACACCTTAGATCTGGACAAGGCCATCACAGCCTTGTTTGCCCTTTCCAGAAGACAGACCCTGCTACATACCATCAACATCGTGCTTATTATTCTTCAGTGTTTTTTGCCAAATGTACCAACAGCTGTTAAAATAGGGATTTATTCTCCATTGCATTATTAATTCTCTAGACCACTATATATAGGCGTTTCTTCTAAACTTTTTTGTTGCCATGTGGAAAGACCCCATTTGTTACATTGAACGAAGTTCTTACAACTTAATTTCCTTGGCCTGGAACATGATAAGGAGCTACATGGGGAAATGCTTGCATGTCTGATATAACCATTCAACTACCTTCATTATGGTTATCTTCTCAATCATGTTATGCTAAAGGAAGCCACATGGCTTCTCAAAACCTGAGAACAGATGCCAATCTGCAAAGCTACTTCTGCATCTATTTCTGATTATCTTTAACTCCTCTTTGTGAAGGAAGTAAGTGTAGTGCATAAAACCATTGCTTGCATGAGATTTAAAGCCCAGTTGACTGCAGCGTCAGGAGGCACCACTGAAGCATCACTACAGATTGCTAAGTAATGGCCGCTTTGACTCTAAGCCTCTCCAGCTGGTTCATGGATTTCCTGGAAACTCCTTCAGCTCTCCCATATTCTCAGGATAGATGCCTCCAACTTATAAAACAAGCAGATACACTCAGTGAATATTAGATGCCACTTGTTCTATACTTTTTTCACTATCCCAAGTTTTCATGTTTGTCATTGAATACTTCTACATGTTCCTCTCTTTTACCAAGGTAGCCAATGCCACCTCTTATCAACTCGCCAGGATGTTCCACCAGAAACTGCGCCCAGACATCCTATCTAAAATGGCGGCCACCCGCTTAGGTCTCTCCTTGGAAGAGGAAATTTCACTATCCATGCAAGTGGAAGGCCAACTGGCCCTGGCCCAAACTAAGAATATGTATCTATCTTGCATTAAAGATTTTGTGGCTTCTGTACCAAGTCATAACCTGCTTCTGTTCCCCCCAAATGTTCAGAATTTTCCAGAGTGATGCCCCTCATTCTGATCCCACTATGGTGGACACTGCCCCAGAGGCTCCTCTTGCCCTCTCTAGAAGATCAAGGACTACCCACCTACAATCTTTGTTATAAACCTGCCCGCGTTATTCCCATAAATAAAGATCATGTTTCCCCTTACTTTTTCATGCCCTTCACGAGGAGTTGTCATGTGAATGGTAAGAATAAAACAAAAGATAAGATATAAGCCCTGTTAGTCATGGTGCTGAAAAGAAACTAATTAGACACATGGTTAGCTACCAAGTTAAAAATAAAAATGCGCTAGAGGGGAGCGTCATCCTTGAGGATACCACCTAGTTTCAGAATGTTGGAGGATCCAATCCCAGGTCCTAATCTGTCAGGGTACTCACCAATTCTGAGAATCATTCAGTGCAAAAGGAACCTATTACACCTCATCATCTTGGGCATGAAGTGGTGGCACCATTACTGCCCACAATTCAACGTGGAGGAGTGCTAGGTCACAATGTACCCTAAGGGTGAGCCCGCTGATATATTAGATCTTATCTCTACTGGCAATGTTAGGTCTAACTTTAATGCCCACCAACCCGCAGCTATGACGGTATAAATTTCTGAAGAGTTACAAAATTTTAACCTAATCCAGCAGAATCACACCGCCGCTGACTCTTAAATGGGCCATACTCATTCTTTTTTTAAATTAAGCCCTAGCACCAAATTTCTGCTGGGATGTCATGTATACCCATTAGTCCTTGCGCCAAGGAAGCACTTAACGTATATTTAAAGTAGATGATGGAAAGGGGGATGTCACTCAGTCCAAGTCTCCAGTACTTTTTCCTATTCTTTTGATGCCTAAAGCAAGTAAGAACTCAGAACATGCATGTATTAATGGATGTTGAATGCAATAACAAAATCTGACCTGAATCTTATTCCTCTGATGGTAACAATCTTGAAAATGATTGCTGGAAGCCAAGTCTTTTCAAAACTAGACCTCATTGATGTTTTCAACCAGATGCCAGTAGCACTAAACACTGGCAATACATGGCGTTCCGTGACATATAGGGGTGTTTGAGTACTGATATATCTTTTGTTTAAGGAACACTTCAGAGGCTTTCAAGCGTGAAAAATGTTCATGCGTTAGGGGGCCTCACTGTTAAGTGCTGTGTTGCATGCATGGATGACATCCTCATTTTCTACAAGTTTAAGGAGGATCCCAAGAGAACATTATATAGGCTCTTGGGGCAATTTATAAGTATAACCTTCACTTTAAGTCATCAAAATAAATGTTCTATATAAACTTGTTAGCATTTCAAGCAATTTGTACATAGGGATATCACTGCAATTTTCCTAGAATATTTAAAATAAGTGGACATTGGTCCAGAGTAAAGAAAGAATAGGATTCTAAAGATTTTTAGCATAATGAACTTCCTATACCCATTTACAAAGGCTCTTAAATTTGCTGCACCATTGTACAAACTGAACATATCAAGTTCCGTTCCAATGGATGGAGGAAGAGAAGTGTTTGTTCCAGGCCATTAAGAGATTCCACCTTCACTACAGCTGTCCTAGTGCACCTGGACATGAACAAGCCATACATAATGGAATCTGATGCCATAAACTTATTATTGGGGCTGTCCTCCTACATATAAAGTAAGATGGAGAAAATCACCTGATAGTTGTTTCAGTAGGAAGATACTAAAGGTGGAGAAAAAGCTATACAGCTTATAATAAGTAGTTCTTACCAGTGTATCTGACCTGGAGAAATGGAAACACAACCTCCTTTAAGGTCGTCACCCTTTTACTATTTGGACAGACCACAAGGCACTTAAATTTCACAAAATCCCAAAGTAGAAGAACTAGAGACAAGCCTTCTGGCACCTTGAACTGGTCCAGTACAATTTTATGATCAAGTACAAGACAGGGGAAAACAATGTGCTGCACAATCTATTAAAATGAGACCTTAAGATGTCATTTTCCAAGAAGGATTTTGATCCTTACAACACTTTTACAATGCCTCTAAACCTATCAGCAGTAATCAACAAAAACAACAGAAATCTGATGGGAAAGATACATGTGACCTAGAAATTCTTATCCTACAGAAAAGTTTTTTAAAAAATTTACTAAAAATGAGAGGATAATGTCAAGTATTTAAACTACCAGAAGGAAAGAAGTATTGTTATCCGTAGAAGCCATGTATGGGTTCCTACTCACAAGCTTCAGGAAAAGGTAATCAAATAATGTCATGGCCACCCTTTGGCGGTCCATCCTGAGGTAAAGAAAAGGGTAGAGCTACTGTCATGATTCTGATATAACTGGACAATAATAATGGGACAGCTAGGGCGGATTGGGAAGAATCCGCCAAACATGATATCAGTTACAATTATTTGAGTGCCTTGAGATGAAGTGATTTTGGGATATAATGGGTTATTATTGGATCGCCTCTAAATAAGGTGAT
Organism: Massospora cicadina; assembly: GCA_022478985.1. Classification (NCBI taxonomy): domain Eukaryota; kingdom Fungi; phylum Entomophthoromycota; class Entomophthoromycetes; order Entomophthorales; family Entomophthoraceae; genus Massospora; species Massospora cicadina. The sequence goes on along the minus strand of JAKSZP010014644.1, from coordinate 54,662 downwards.
AAGGTGATAAGGCGATGTCGATATTTAACAAATACAAAGTAAATCGCCTACAATTAGGGTGATAGAGAGCTAGAGAACAACAAGCTGAAATTGAGGAGAATTGGCGGAATATAATAGCCCAATTTATGAGAGAGTAATTGTCCAAAGCCGCTTTATATAAACAAGATGGGCGATTAAGAGAAGAAGTTGTTGATAGTAGAGAGAGTGGAACAGCGAAAGGCCGCTATATTTATTAAAAAAAATAAAAAAATTGTTGGGGCGATTGCTCCTAATTTTTAGTATATTTCAAGTGTGTCTGGAGGACTGACGATCCCCACATTGTCTGTCTGTTGCTCAGTGATTTTTACCTGTATGAACAATATAACAGATCCTAACAATACCATCCGATTTTATAACAGTGGTGCTTACTACAGGGGGCCCATTGATCTTCCACCAAGTAATATGAAACTCCAGTCGCCAGCTATGTCTTATACAGCCTGTGCTGCTAGGGAATCTTCATGAAACACTGCACCAGCTGGGTATGAGGAACTCAAACTTACCTTAGATGCAGTGCTCAAAAAACAGGAAGAACTCCTTTAAGAATGAAATGATGTCATGCACTAGCTTGATAGCACATTTAGCCAAATGCGAATTCTGGGACAACAAAACAAATAACTCGCCAACCGGTTGGATGATACTACTGAACAGCTGCAGTGTGAAGAGCAGAAACTGACCAGTGCTTCTTGGTCTTCTCAGTGGGATGAGGATGACCATCAAGAAGGGGCATCATATGAGGAATAATATGATGCTGGTCATAGCTACTATACCCATGATGGTAGTACTGGATATGAATATGAGTTGGAGCATCAATTCCCTCAAGTAATAGCGGTGCCACCCATAGCAGAAGTTCACGCTACCCATGAAGTGGCGTACATCCCAACTCCCGCTGGTCCAGCTTCTCATTGGGAAGCTTCTTTTAGATCTTAACCCATTCCTCAGTATGGGCCAAAACCATGAAAGGGATGAGGAGGTTAATATCGAGAAACTACCTCCATTTGATCAAAATGGGAACATCCATGGTTTCTTCAAACAGTTTGAATTTTCAGCGGAAGGTACATCTGATATACAGAAGGCTAAATTGTTGATATCCGCCTTGGATGTCGGGAGTGCCAATCAAATCACTTGTTACCTCCCAAGTAGCCCTGTCACCTATAATGATGTGAATGATACTGTGCTTCGCCTGTTTGGGGGTACCTCAAAGATGTCACGGAGAAAAGTAAAATGCTTAACAATCGGATTCCACCAAAATGAGACTCTCTTGGAGTTCGCTGATTGATTCACAATGGAAGCTCATTTGCTGATTGAGGCAGGATACTTAGCAGAAGCCAACGTGTGCATCTCCATGACCTCTGTAGTGAAGCCATACTGAGAGCTTTGAATGTCATTTTGCTGCTTCTGGATGATGGCGTACCTCTTCTCAAGATTGTACAGTTTTTTCATCATATATCCCTTAACTTCCTGCTGCCAAATATGGAATGAAAGACTACCACCTTTACTGCACCCTCTTATTCAAGAGAATACTCTCATCTGGCTCTGGCTCCGTTTAGCAATCCTTGACCTTACTATAACTCTGTGCCTCGTCCTCAACTGAATTATACTCAATAGTTTGAGCAGCATCAATGGGCTGGTCATGAAAACTGTCAGCAATTCAGCTACCGACCAGGACCTAGCTACGCCGAATGTCAACAATCATCTTACTGACCTGATCCTGGTTACTCTGAACAACCCCAAACTTTCTGATCTGGACCCTATTATGACAATCAAGGACGTGGCTCTTATGGGATTAGCTGCTATGAATGCGGCCTCCCTGATCATCTGGCTAAATTCTGCCATAACTTACAAGTGAACTACATATACCAAGATCAGAACTATCAGGGAAAATATGGAGCGGAGTAGAGACGGGACCCTCTACCTCTGCAATTCCAGCATAAAACGTCCATGAATCAATACTATTATATCCTGCAAAAGTCCCTCAGTACGATGAAGGAATTTTATATTAGCAACCAGTTGGAGGAGTGAATGTAGTGGGATGTGCATAAGACAAGGCTGCGGTGGATGAGGAATCCCCAGAACAACTGAAGCCGTAAGCCTTCCAAATGCTTGATTAAGCTTCCTTGGATAAGCTTGATTATGCCGCAGATGTGTCAACTCTGAAAGGAGTAAACGCCGCCCTTCCAGTAGACGCCATTGTGAAAGAATATCCCCAAGTTGGTGAGGGAATAATAAGTATTCTTTAGAAAAGAGATCCCATAAATGTCCACATATTAAACAGTCAATATTCTTCTTATTCTGAATGTGCATACTGTGATATTTTTGTAGCGAAAAATTGGGTTTGCGCTATAATAGATATTGGCGCCCCAGTCAACATAGTTTCTACTAAGTTTATGATGAAGTTGACGTTAAAACCTGATGTGGAACATCGAATGGTGTATGGAACTGCTGGAGCAGAAAGCACCGTCTCTGAGGGGGCTTACAGTGCGCTACCTCTCTGCGCTTTGGGTCCAAAGTCATTGTAGCTCCAGCAATTGTGCTACCAAACAAAAACTATGACTTGTTAATCAGAACCGCTTTCCTGCGCCGTTTTGGGGCTGTTGTTAATATGACAGAGGAGACCCTCGCTATTATGGGACAGCGGATCCCAATTTACTTCACCTCTAGCAGAGTACCAAAGTATCAGGTGAATTTGAGCTATATCAATCTTGCATATAGTGACAGGGTGATGTCAGTTTGCTATCACTGACTAAAGCGCAAGACTTGGCCCCTCCCCAGCAGATATATGAATATCAAGGGTATCTCTTCGAGCTGCAGGTCCCATATCTATTCCTTCTTGACATCAAGTCTTAGTGAACTCCGAGTTAGAAGTGGAAGTGCTTATTGGGCTATATGGGGAAGTCATTGGGCTCCATTATCAAATGCAGTTTGAGCTGCATGTGGCTCCAACGATTATACTTATGGGCCATGGAGAGATTAAGGTTTTGTTAGCAAATCTCCATAGTGAACCAATACAAATCCGCCAACACCAAATAGTAGTTATATTTACATTTGATTCCAATAGAAGAGGTCCTTCAAGTTCATGATTTTTGGTCATTGGATGAATTTGGTCTACCAGTCGAGGCACCAGCTGGCGTACTAATGTTGGTACCACAGAGTAATCTAATAGGACTATCAGAAGAGCAAAAAGACCAAGCAATAGCTTTATTTCAGAAGTACAAGGGGATTTTTGCTGTCAACAATCACAACATAAGGTGTGCTTGGGGGGTGGTCCATGAAGTAGACACAGGAGATCATCCCCCTATAAGGTCTCAGCCAATCTGCCGATTGAGGGCAGCAGAAGATATTGTAACTAAAGAAATTGACAAGTTTCTGGAGTTTGGGATGCTTGAACTGTCTAAGAGTCCATGGGCTTCACCCATTATGATTGTAAAAAAGAAGGACGGCACCAACCACATAGTAATAGACTAACAGAAGCTCAACAGTATTAAAAAAAGGACTCATACCCCTTGCCAAAGATTGAAAATGCTTTGGATCAGTTAGGGGGAGCCCGTTATTTTTCAGTGATGGACTTGATATCCTGTTACTGGCAAATTGAGTTACCTGCAGCGGAACAGGAAAAATGCGCTGTAATCACCTCCAAAGGCCTTTTTCAACCAACGCAGATGCCTCAAGGGATGTGCAACGCCCCGGCTACATTTCAGCGAGCTATGAACACTATTCTTGGTGACCTGAAACTGTCATGCATCCTTGTATACCTCAATAATATTATGTTTTCTCTCAAACCTTTTTTAGAACACCCTGATCAATTAGAAGCAGTATTTTGCCAGCTGGATGAGGCAAACATAAAAATTAAGCCTCGAAAATGTAACTTCTTCAAAGATCATATGGAATATCTGGGGTTCATGGTAGACTCTAAAGGGCTGAAACCACAGCCAGCTAAGGTGGAGGCTATCAGCAAAATGACTACACCTAATAGTAAATGCAACATATTTATTTTTGGGAATGATCGGTTACTATCAGCACTTTATCCCTAATTTTAGCTGTATGGGGCCACTATTTGAGTTGTTAAAAAAAGACGCTGTGTTCAAATGGATGGAACGTCATCAATATGCTTTTGATACACTTAGTATGACGTTGACCAGTGCCCCGGTGTTAGCTATCCAAAAATTTATCAAGAGTTTATTGTTCAGATGAATGCGTCCCTTTCTCGCTGTTGGGGCAGTACTTTCTTAGAAAGATGACAAGGGAGAGGAACATCCTGTAGCATACTGTAGTTAAAGTCGGAACTGTCTTGAGCATAGCAATACTGTGACTGAGTGGGAGTGCTTAGCGGTGATCTACGCATATAAGCAATTCAGAGTATATTTGCATGGAGTAAAGTTTAATTCTTAACAGAAACCGCATCATTACACTGGTTGCAGAACCTCAAAGAACCTGAAGGCCGTTTGGCTCAATGGGGTCTTAAGCTGCAGGCTTATGATTTCAAGATCCTTCATTTCCAGGAGTATTTCATCATAACGCTGACTGTTTATCTAGATTGCTGACTGTTGCCATAATGGCAGACCTCAGTGATGTGATGTACAATAAGATGCTCAGCGGAAAATATGATGACGAACTGCCCCAAGTGATCAAAGCATTAAACGAGATGCAAGCAAATACCTTCCAATGGAATGGGGAACAGTACAAGAAGATTGGCGACTCTACGGTAAATTTTCTGTGAGACTCAGCATGGACAGGAATCATTATGAGCGCCCACAAGGCAGTCAGACATGGTGGGGTGCATAAGACAATGGAGTTGTTGCGTCCTTGGTACTATTGGGAAAGCATGAGATTTGATGTGCTCAAAACTATTTCCTGTTGCCATCAATGCCAAGTGGAGAAGCCATTCCACCGTAAGACTTCATACCAGGTAGTGAAACCACATTTTTGCTTGGCACAAGGTTTACCTTGATGTCTTTGGTCCCTTGCCAACAGGGGCCAATTAGTGTAAGCACATTCTTGTGGCTATTGACCACTTGACTTGTTGGTCAAAGCGAGGGTGATATGAGATTTTGGGGAATTTACAGTGGCCAAGTTCGTGATGGAATGCATTATTCAGCGACATGGCTTCCCTCAGTTTATTCTCACTGATAACAGATCCAACTTCACCTCGCACATCCTCCCCACAATGAATGAGCTTATGGGAATCCATGGGGTTCTGAGGACCCCATAACACCCTGAATCCAATGGAATGGTCAAACAGGTGAATGGGACTCTGGTGAACATACTATGAAAATTAGTAATGGATTGACATTCCAATTGGAGCTCTCTCCTTTCCACTGCCGTGTTCGCCTATAACATTAGTTACCATTCTGCCACAGGGAAGAGTCCCTTCCAACTACTATACGGCTGACACCTGGTTCTTCTGGCGTTACTTTATTTGTGTGTAGAAGATACTGGCAGAATGGAACCCCACTGCTATTTAACTAACCTTACAAACACTCTGATCAAATTGCAAACTAAAGCATATTCCTTCAGCTTAGCAAAGAAGATCAGAAATTAGGCCGCTGATCAGGTACGTTGTAGTGGGTTGGCGCAGTTCAAAGAAAGGTGATATGGTTCTCTTTCATGACCAACATGGGCTCAGGCGGAAAACAAGCTGGCCAGTATTTGGATTGGTCCATTTGAAGTTATAGAGAAAACTGGGGTGACGCGTATACCATCAAGGACCTTACAAGTGGTCAGATCATTAACTGAGTGCATGAAAAGTTCCTCAGGCCATACAAACATTAGGAACCTTATCATCCAGTCAAGGAGGGGGTAATGTCACAATTCCACTATGATTGGCCATAATCGTGGGACAGCTAGGGCAGATAGGGAAGAATCCGCCAAACATGATATCAGCTACAATTATTTGAGTGCCTTTTTTTATTTGAGTGCCTTGAGATGAGGTGATATTGGGATATAATGGGTTGTTATTGGATCACCTCTAAATAAGACAATAAGGCGATAAGGCGATGTCAACATTTGATGAATACAAAGTAAATCGCCTACAATTAGGGCGATAGAGAGCTAGAGAATAACAAGCTGAAATTGAGGAGAATTGGTGGAATAGAATATCCCAAGCTATGAGAGCGGAATCGTCCAAAGCTAATGTATATAAGCAAGATGGGCGATTGAGAGAGGGAAGTTGTAATAGTAGAGAGAGTGGAACAGCGAAAGGCCGCTATTTATTAAGATAAATAAAATAATTGTTGGGGCGATTGCTCCTAATTTTTAGTATATTTTTAGTGTGTCTGGAGGACTGAAGATCCCCACATTGTCTGTCTGTTGCTCAGTGGGTTTGACCTGTACAAACAATATGGCAGATCCTAACAATACCGTCTGATTTTATAACAGCTGCTATCAAGGAATTACTCATGGCCAGATAGAAAAGTATCATTTAAGACCTAGAATTATACCTCATTATGCCACATGTTGTTTATGCTCCTACCCCAATGTTGTCCATTATGGTCTTCCAGCTAAAGCGGGTGCTGGACAAAAGTTTCCCCAAAGCTTTCTCACCATCTGATATGGCTTCATAGGCTGTTAGCCTAGGTGCCATATTAGGTATTTAATTTCTAATAATCCCTTTTTTTGGCCCATTTGCAAATAAAGATGCGTGGCGTCTCCCCCTTTTTGGGTTGGGCACCACTAGTGCTAAAAAGTATCATTTGAGATCTCATTATACGCTACCTTACTGCACTCTGTCAAAACATTTTAGAAGCAAACTTATCAGGAACTCAAATTTCTGCAGATCTCCAAGCTCCCGTAGTCTCACTGAGTGTGGACTTCAGTCTTCTAAATCAGAAGGTTAAAACGCCATCATGTTCATGGTGGATTGCTTTACCAAGTACACGGAGAACCTCCCTTGAATGACAGTCAATTCTTAGCCTTTGCTCACTTAACTTGGGTGGATGAGTTGCAGGTGAGGGTTCTACTGAACACAGATTATACACCAGGCGACCTTCTAAAGAGTGTAGTAATCTTCTCTGAATAATTATTCTTCTTATGCTTCCCGCTGAATCATTGATTGCTGCTTGGAACTGGTCATTCCTTGCTGGCAGTAATCTTGTTGACACTATTATACATAACTTTGGTACATTGGCTCTCTGGCACAAGACACAGGAGAATCCTTGACCACCCTCCCCTTTACATTATCAGAAATCAGTGTCCTTCCTCAAGCGTGCCATGCTCCTTAAATTACAAACTGTTTATCATTGATTTCTTCACTTAACCCAATATAAGTGTAAACAAAGGATAAATTCGAGAGTATGTGGTAAAAGGCTTTCCCATTCTGGTAAAATTGAAGTCTATTGTACTTCTACCATAATCAATATAAAGCAATAAAAATTGAGTATAAAACAGGAAAAAGGGGTAGCAATACTATAGGGGTTTTATGAACTTCCTGTTATTCTATTCTTGATCTCCACCTTAGTGGCTATGAAAAAATTTCTCTAACTCTTAAAAACCATTTACAGAATTAATAAAATAACCTGGTACGGTTTAACAACTTCAGAGCTTATAGCTAACCCTCAGAAAGCCTCCAAAAGGTAGTAACCCACGAGGGCAGCAAGAGATAATATAGGTAAGTGAATATATAAAAGCCCTTTAAATAGTAGGAAATGATCAACAGAGAGATTAGCCAGACAAACACTACTCAAAGGAAAATGAGGAGATTTGCTTGAATTAACTTGTAGGGGCTTAGACCAAAGTTGCTGATAAAAAAGACTACCATTGATGGTGGTTCTATAACTCAAGTATGTGTGGACTTGAGACTTCACGCTAGATGAATATTCTCATTTTTAATAGTATTAAACTTTAATAATGACCTAGTCCGCATTTGGAAATTAAACATAATGAACCATTCTATTTTAAACTGTAACAGGTGATCTTCAGAACCATTGATGTAACATCTTGAACCCCATCACGCAATTTTCTGAGGATCAATCTGGGCCTGCTTGGCCTTAACCCAGCGTTGTTACATGGTATACTTGACGTCATGGAGGGCGTCCAACTTCACTCCTTTATACTTTCTTACTTCCTCCTTATCCATACAATTTACACCAGAATCATGTCATGAGACATTACATTACACTCTGGTTCTATTGGCTCCACCCCTCCCCCAGTGGCGTCAGCAAGAGATAAGTTCTTTATGAAATGGGGGTAAATTTATGGCTTTAATTACAGAGGTGTACTTGGTACCAGCGGCATCAGGAAAATGCTCAAGGAAAGAGGCATTCTAATCCTGAGCATGAGCACAACTACAAGCTGGTACCTAGCTATTCTCTGCAGCATCAAACAACTTCTAAGATACCAGGTAATTACGCCTTTTTTCACATAGAAAGAGTCCGCAATCCTCTCCACATCCCACTATTATTCCCCATCCAAAAGATATGACTTTAATGTCTCAGGAGGAGACCCCTCAAACCATGTCAACTTACTTGCATGGAACGTTGAAAAATTACAAACTTCTCTGGAAGATCTAGCTGGTTTGAGGCATGGTCCGCCTTTCTAACAATATTATTGGGTCCTATCCTCTTTAGTACCAGCTTCTTGCACGGTTCTTAGTGGGATTGTTCCTGGCGTCCACCATCACCAGATCTCTTTCCTTGTACTCTGGCTTAACCTTCTCTTCCCATCCACGTTCTCCTTGTAGGTCTTCATAGCCGCGTTAAATTTAGTTTATATCCTTGTGTACTCTTTTAATAACTTGGTAAAGTCCGCCACGGCTTCCACCTTGTACCCACATCTGGTTTTCATGTTTAAAGAGGGGTAATAACCATAATTGCGAAGAGGAGAGGACAACCAATAGAAGAATTAAGGTCGTTGTTATAACTAAATTTTGCCAAAGGAAGATGTGAGGCCAGTTTGACTGGTCTTCCGTATCTTAGCACCGCAGAAATTGTTATAAGCATTGGTTTACTCGTTAAGTCTGCCCATTAGATTGATGGTGGAAGGCAGTAGAATGGCAAAGGCGAATATAGAGGATCTTGCACATTTCCACCCATAATATAGATGTGAAACATGGCCCACGGTCACTGATATCTCCTGAGGTACCCCATGAGTAAAGGAAATGTGGGAATCGAATAACTTGGACATCTGAGCCGCTTTTATTGTGGTGTCCCATGGAATGAAATGGGTGAACTTAGTAAACCAGCACACCACCACCATGATAGCATCATACCCATTATAGAGGGGTAGTTCCACAAAAAATCTACTTAAAGGGAAGTCCACTGCCCCTCTGTTTTTTAGATTGGTACCATCAAGACCGAGAGGGTCTGAAGATTTGGTTTTATCTTGTTGCAAACAAGGCACTCATTGGTATACATAGCAACCTGTGCCAAAATTCCTTTCCAGTTATATGCAAAGCGGATAAGCTCCAGCTTTTTTGCCTTACCAGTATGCCCCACAGATATTCCATCACGATGCACCTGATTATCTCCAGGTGAAGAGGTCCATCATGAACTCATAAGCGTCCCTGGAACCATACCATATCGTCCTTCACATGGTACCCTTTCAATAAGTCTTCCTGGTTCAAGAAACACTCAGAAAAAATTATGTTATACTGTGGAGATAAAGACTGTGACAAGACATCCCATTTGTACATACTATACTCATCCAGGTCTTTGATGGATCAAGACCTGGAGTATCAATGTCTGCAGATTGCTTATTAGATATAATCTTACCTAGAGGATTTACCAAGTGAGTATTATAGAGCTTCACTTTTTGAGATCATGAGCTGATGCCAGATTGTGACTTAAGGAATCAGCTAAACCATTCTCCTTGCCCTTTGTTAACTCATATGAGAACAAAGACTGTTCAGGAGTCTCATGCTAACTAGTTTGGAGAGGAGTATAGACATGAGGGGCGCGGTATTACAACAGCACTTGATTTGTGCAAACCCAGTTTGGCTGGGAAGAAATATGTACATGATGGCATGAGTAAGTTAACGCTTCCGCTACTTCAAACAATTCCTTATCATAAACGGCATAATCTAACTCAGGTAAGGACTTCTTTCAGGTAAAGTATCCTACAGGATGCTCACCTCCTTCTTTTACCACTTGTGACTGAGCAGCAGAAATTGCAAAGTTTATAACGTCGCTGGCCACTATAAAGTCCTTGGCTGGGTCCCTGTGATGAAGTGCTGACATAGAGAGAAAAGTGAACTTTAAAGTCTAGAAAGTACCAATAATGTAGATGATCACTGCAAACTTTTGGCTCCGCTGACCTTAGACAACTGTGCAGCAACCTCTAAAAGGTTTGGCGTGAAATTCTTAAGATAGGTGCATGTCCCCAAAAAGCTTCTTAATTCTTTAATTGAGGTGGGCGTGAGAAAATCACAAATAGCCTTACCCTTTTCTGGAGCGTTTTGTGCCCTTTGTCAAAAAAGTTGTTGTCCAAAAAGGTGAACTGGGATTTAAACTCACAATTAATAACTTTTAGCATCAAGTTTTCTACTCTTATCTGTCATGGAAACGTCTGATAAGAATTAGACTGGGCTCCCAGTCAGGGTGTGTGAGCACCCAGCGGAGAGCCCAGAATGCCAAGGGCACAGAGGTCCATGCAACTAGAAGAAGGGGGATCTGGTGGGGACATGAGGAAATAAAATAATTATAAACGTACCAAAGGCCCCCAAGGCAAACCAGATGGTTGCAATGGGGGCAACCGCGAGTCTTGCGGGGGCAACCCCCAAGGATGGGAGAGGTGGGGAGGGCGACAACTCCTCTAGGGTGCATGGTTGCTGGCCTTCAGTTATGGGTAGGTGGGTCTGTGCGCCAGAGAGGGGCGGCACAGGGCCCACCGCGCGGACAGGGGTGCTGTCAGAGGGGAGAATGGACCAGTGATGAGCGTTAGGGCCAAGTCCCCCTTGGTCGGGGTACTCTGGGGCCCTTAGGTGGGTGGAATCAATGGCAGGCAAGCTAGGCGTGGGGGCTGAGCTTGCGGGCATTGGGGTGGGGGCACCCTGAGGCTGCTCTGATAGGGGAGCGCTCTTGGAAAACCTGATGGCGAAGCAAACGGATGGGTTCATGTTTAATGGGTACTTGGAAATGGATGGAGAGTTGACTCTATCATTGAGATTGGAAAGGTTCACCGCGGATATAATCCACAACCATGTGGCGGGGTTGAGTGACTGTATGACCCATTTGGTGATCATTGGGATAACTATTTGGGCAGTGACGTGCTTTGTTGGATTGATCAGCAGAATTTTGAACAGGAAAAACAAAAATGGGCGTAGTCCACGACAAGGAGTTTGGGGTAATCAGCTTTATTTTGGCACAAAGTGCGAGGAGAATAGAGAATGAACCAACAACTGCCCATTAACAGGGCAGTTGCCTTAAGTATTGGGCAAATCGCATAGTGGGGATGCTAGGGTATTGGGTGGTTGGTGATTGGCGATGAGGTTTGGTTGGCTGGCGGGTGGGGGAGTGGATGGGTGTCCAAAATCTTGGCAAAGATCAAAAACACTTTTGCTGATTTTCCCACATTTTTGGGGCCAGACCAGGTCAATGGTACCAATCCAGCCTTGACCATTTGAGTCAGGCAGCTTACATGGTTTGAATTTCCCAGATTTGCCCCGGGGGGCTGTGGCCTTGGTGCTCAGTTGTCTGCAACCCAGTCTGAACTCTCGATTTGATTATCTATGCGATCCAAACATCTCAGATCCATTCCAGGGGGTCAGGGTAACTGGTCTGAGTCACTGGTGGCCTGGTTTAAAACCCAAATAAAGTTCCGATCTAACTCTTGGACCACCAGTCCAGACCAGCTCCAATGGCCCAGGAATTGCAGACTGGGCTCTGATACCTGCACTGGCTGTTTCTTCAAGATTTGAGTAAATTTCCCCTGGTGAGTGAGGGGTCCCAGGGGCCCGCCCATGGCCCCTGGCCTGCATGATCTCCTGGAAGGTCCCCTCTATTAATTTTACCAGGGTTGGGGAGGAGGTGAGGGGAGATATCTGAGTATCTCTAGGCGGAAGGGCAGTTACCCAGCGCTCATCAACCAAGTGCGCCAGGTCGCTCAACTGTGACAGGGGGTCCACTTGGGCCTTTAGCCCCCTTTTGGTCTGGAAGGGATGCTGCTCCCTATCCAGTTGTAGGGGCTGGTCCCCAAGACTTACATTATCGCTCAACCACATGCTGCAGGTGAATCTCATGGGATGCTTGATAAGGAAAGAAAACCAAGATGTTGTCCATATAGGCTACAGCGCATACACCCAAAAACTCTCCCAATGCCACATCAATATGTTGTTGAAAATTGCAGGAGCATTATTGAGCCCAATAGGAATAACCCAGAATTTTTGAATCTCTTACTTCTATGAAATACAATGATCCATTCATGCCCCTCTTTGATGTGGATCTTATTAAAACATTTAAATAATTTAGTTTGTAGAAGATTTTAGCTTTCTTCAAAAAGTGGGAAATTTGTTCCTTCATAGGATTGAAATGCAGATTGTTCATGGTGACATTATTTAAAAATTATAATCTGCACAATGCGTAGAGTACCGTCTACTTTTTTCACAAAGAGAAGGGGAGCACACTGGAGCGGCATACTGGTAGATGACTCCTTTTGTAAGTTGCTCTGTAACCCAAACATCTAACGCTGCTTCCTGCTGCAGAGTTAAAGGGTATATTGGGGAAGAATTGTGAACCATGACACATTAACTTGAAATCACAATCAAACGCTGAATGATCAGTTAAGGCACTTGCTGAAGACGCATCAAATAAAGACTATAAACCCTCCAAACAGGAAGGTATAGGAACTTATTAAAAGGGCTTTAACTTGGGTTGCATACTATGCTTATGTATAGTAGGCCATTGCAGCAATTTCTTAAGGCGTTGGCTTCAGACATGGAGATTATTAATTTCCAGCAACTCTAAGGACAAAGTTAAGATAACGGCCTTCAAATTGGTTTATATATATAAATTTTCGCCACTACTTTACTCAAAAATAATTGGGTACAGAAAGTTTTTGATCACCAATAAGTAATCTAACAGGTGTTACTTAACAACTTGGCAATCTAAAAACCCTGAGCTAAACAGTGTGGGAATACCCTGGGAGCATCTGCACTAACCATACTACCAGCAAGGTAACGTTACTCAAAGTATTTACCTAATTGTAGATCAATAAAATTCTTAAAGGCACTAATATCCACCAAAATAGTTATCCTAACCTTTCCTGAAAGTGAAGAAAAAGTAGAAAAAGCAAAAAATACTCAGAATTTTCTAGATTTTGAATTCAGGCAATGCAACCAAAGAAGGGGTAGGATCAGCTTTAGGAATTATAAAGCTATCAGGTTGTGCCTTCATATCAATGAAGTAGGTGGGGATGTTTGTCGCTAGTATGACTGAGAGAAAATACTCAGCAACATTTTCTGCTATAGCACACCTATTGCCTTATTATTTCATAAAAATTTTCTTCTGCCTCCTAAGTGTGGAAAATATTAGGGGAGCTTAGCTTAGGATTCTCATGGGTGATACGGTATACAAAAATTTGGCCATGATTAGCCCCACAAGAGCTTACAAAGGGCTCATTTGTATATAATATTTTTTGTTTGAATTACCATTTTTCTATTGCAAAGTTAAAACCCAATTTATCAATCATCTGAACATTATTATATATTAACAAAACATTGAGATTTCCTTCCAATGTGGGCTAACATTGTTCTCATACCGGAGTTCTGAAAATGAAAAGTTTAATAGATGAATTATTAAATGACAACTTAGGGAAAGACCCCAGTCTATTCTTGGTTTTCCCTAAGAGTGAAGGCCTGGTGAGAGAAAAGGCCTCCATTTTAAAAGAAAACTAGGGCTTCCAAGGCTAGTATTTATAGGGGCAAATTTAGGTGAGACAACTACAGAAAAACTTCTGAAACATTTAACTAATAAAAGTGGGGCTAAACCCCTGCAAAACCTCAACATTCCTACAAGCAAAAGTTGAACCAAAAAACTCCTCCATTTTAATAGGAAATTCTTTATTTCTAGGGTAGATATTTATAAGGTCTTTGCAGGAAAATCTTTGTAGGAAAATTAATGGACCCCCTTTGGTTGGGGCGGGGATATTACTAAGACGAGCAACAACTATAGGATCAGAGGAGACAAGTGGAGCTCGCCATACCCAAGTGTCCATTGACAAGCTGATGATGCTTCTGTATGACAATGACTCTTTGATAACATTAAGCCAAAGTAGGGCCAGGGCGCACAAAAAAGATTCATATATATAGTACACCCAAAGGCGTCCCTAATGACTGGGCGCAAAGAACCCATGGATGATTTATGATGAAAGGACACAGTTTTCCCAGCTTTCAGAAAGCGTTCCAACCCTTCTATTGCCTTACATACCTTGGACTGGGCTCCAAAGACTATGAATACCAAGTCAAAGGCATTGTGTGAAAATTGACGCAGCTAATCAACGCCAAGAGAGGTCAAACAAGTGCTGGTTTTATTAAAATTGAGAATGAGTATTTAAAAATAGAAGCCTGGGTAACAGGACCTCAAATGGTAAACCCCATCAAGTACTTTCAGGATGGGCAGAAGCCCTCCTGAAGGATTAATAAAAGGAACGCCAGGCTGTATAATCACCTAAAACATATAATAACGCCACGGTAAGAAGAATTGTGACTCAGCAAACAGACCGAAAACTAGTTACTGTTATGGGAGAGTCCCACACATAAAAAATCTTCATGATTATGGTAATAGGGTTAATTTTCTAATTTAAGATAAGTGTCTATAACTCTCCAAAAAGACAATTAATAATAATAATGAAAACACACCTTGTACGGCTCCAAAACTCATATAACTTATTATAAAGCCCCAGAAACCTCCAAAAGGAGGCAACACGCAAGGGAAACAAAAGGTAACGTTGAATAAGTAAAGAAATAAAATTGTCTTAATTGAGAAGAAGGTAGCAGACCAACAGAGATATTGGTCAGAGAAATACTACTCTAAAGACAATTGGAATGATAGGTTTGGAGCTATCTGGTGGGTCTCAGACAAATTCTTGGCTGATTGGATGAGACTACCATCAAAAGATGTATGATAGTTCAAGTATGTTTAAATTCAAGCCAACAACAAAACTAAATTTTACCTTTTCTGGTATTATTAAACTTTGTAAACTAGTCAAATCCATGCTTGGAAATCAATTTAATAAACCATCGTCAATTAAATGATGCTAAGTGATTTTTAGCTCAGATGATGTATCATCTTAAACCACATCATGCGATTTCTGGGGATTGACCTGAAATAGCTTAGCTTAACCCAGCTTTGATCCAAAGTATATCTAAGGTTGGGAAGGGCGGCCAACTTGACACCTTTGGTTTTATATTCCCTCTTTATTCCAAAGATTTACATCAGAAATAATGTCATGAGACATTACTGTGGTTAATGATACGTTTAGGTATGGTTAAACATCTTAAATAAATTAGATAACCATTATACCACTTTTCTAAAACCAATTAATCTAATTAATCAATATGATCACTAACCACTTAGCAAAACAATTGAATTTATATATTCAACCAAATAATTATCAACTTTCTAATAAAACCGTTGATTCTATCAAATCAACCAAAAATCACTATATTACTGTTCCATTATGATAAACTAATTACATTACAGTTATAACTATATTGGATTTTATACTTAACTTTTTTTAATGATATTGAAACAAAACCTGCCAACTATAGCTCCCTCTTTTCATAGTATATCTTACTAGGGTTAGTTGAATTTGGGTAAGTAGTTTAGGAGGAGATGTATATCAAACATATATATACACATAAGTATTTCTATCCATAAATTAAGATGAAATCTTCATAAATGATCTTCAACTAAAAACTGCCTGATTTCATGTCTATTACAATAAAGTTCAGAACTATTTCTTTAACAATCAACTGTATGTTATAGTTCAAAGTTTCAATTTAGGCTGATCCAGCCAATCAATTAAGTAGTCTAGCATCTAATAATCTACCTTTTAACAATTAGATGATAACTGTATTGATGATATCACAACTTGGTGTTACATGAAATGTTACACAAAGTTCTTAAATTTTAATCAGCTATAAGACATATATATTATAAGCTTGAGCTTTTTACCATCAGATATAGGTTTAAATTAACCAGCAGTCTAAGTACCCACATCTATTCTATAAGCCTCTGTAAGATAGTTAATCTAGTATACCTTTTACAGAAAAATGGGGCTTTCAGACCAAATTTTGGTAAAAATTCTAGTCAGATTCACTCTCTAAGTCATCTTGTTAAGGTAACATTGTCCTACTCTCTTAGTATGGTTTTATATTGCTGAATTTTAGGACAATTCTTACCATCATTTGTTCATAATGAGGTAATCAAAATGGATAATGTGACGTACTAAATCAGATTATTTTTTATTCTGTAAATTAACACGCTTTGCTAAAGGAGATATAAATCTTGAGTTACTATATGATGTTCCAGAAGATCTCCTTCCCATTTGCACCAGCCTCTTTTTGAAGATTCAGCAGCAGGAACCATCTCACATAACATCCACTCAAATCTACTTTTTTAACTTCATAATATTAATTAATAATGATAAAAGGGGATGGAGGAAATTATATCGTCCAAGCCAGAACCCATATTCTTAAACCTGTCATGACATTTTTACTTCATCTAGCTTGTGGTTACAGATGTGCGCAACTACAACCAGTTCCATTTGCAGCAGCATACACTCAGGTAATAATTTTAAGGTTATATCTCTGCGTTAACAGAAGCATATGCCAAGTGCTTTAAATGTCACTCACTGTTAAATCTTTTAAATAGCTAAGCTTATTTCTGCCTCAGTAAATCTGTATAGCTTGTTGTAGTTAGTTTGACCAAACATCTATGGTATTATAAATTACTTAAATTCATACTTTACTTAATAATTAGATAATTTTTCAATTAGACTTTTTATATATCTTGCCTCACAGCACCCAACTTACTATGTATTGGCAAAGCTGTATTAAATTACTCTTGGTAAATCTTCCAGTGCTCTTCATTCACTAGGTTTTATGAAGATAGATCAATCTCTGCTTTCTGCCTGTGCAACTTTCTATCCCTAATACCTCAATTTTCTTACCCCATAACCTGGTTTACATATCGCCTGTATTTTATTTTATCCTAAATTATACATTGCTAAGCTGGCATAAAAAATTATTTATAGGGTCCTTACATTAATTATGGTCATCCTCTGGTATCTTAATTGCACTTAACATGTTGCTCTATTATGAAAATTCCCCAAGCCCTAGTCATACACTGTTTTGGCCTTATTTAGATATTGTGCCATTAGTCTGCCACTCTTAAGTCTGCTTAGTAATTATGATTGAAACAAAATAAGATTTCTAGCTTAAAAATGACATATCTAAGTGGAATGATTTCTTTAATGGGATCTCTATAATAAAATCTAAACCAACCCTACTATTAATATTGCTGTCACAAATATATGACTGGATGACAAGCCACAATTATGACCAATGGATCATTGGAGGAATTCCGCAAAAGCTTCAATGGGCAGAATCCGCTGAGGATGTTTCAGAGTTATAAGTATCAATCGCCTTAGGATGAGTAAAAATGGGTTATAACAGAATGTATTGAACACCTTCAAAATAGGGCAATAAGGTGATGTTGACATTTGACAACATAATTTGGATTGCCTCGAATCAGGGCAATAAGAATGAAGAACAACAAGTCAAAACCAATGAGAATATGGAAAAATGAATAAACTAAGTGAAGGAGTCTTTACTAACTGAGGTCGCTGAGTTATCAGCAAAATGAGGGGATTGGAAGGAGGAAGTTTTTAGAGAGAAAGAAAGAAGGAAGAAAGAAGGAGCGGACTAGAAGAAGAACCGCTGAGTTATTATATCAATTTAAATAAGTGTTTTAGGGGAAATTGCTCCTGTGTTATTATATAGTAACTGTTTACAAGTGTTCCAAAGAACCAGCAATCGTCATATCGTCCATTCCAATTGTTTAATGGCTGTAACCCTGTGTGAAAAACCCTTCAGCGGATATATATGGGATTGTTGAAATTCAACAGTGGTGCTCACTACAGGGGGCTCATTGAGCAATAACAATATGATGAAAATGCAGTTGCTGGCTATGTTGCATTCAGGTTGCTTTGATAAGAAATCTGCACAACACGCTGGGAACGTTGCATATGAGGAGCTGAGATTTGTGTTGGATACTGTGCTTAAAATATAAGATGAGTTGATTCAGGAGATTTACAGTGATAAGTTGCCGCCATTTGATTGTGAAGGAATATTCATGGGTTCTGGCGACGTTTTGAGTTTTCAACTGAAGGAACTTCGGATTTGCAGAGGGAAAAACTATTGCTTTACTCCTGAGATGTCGGAAGTGCTGATCAAGTCATTTGTTACCTTTCAGATAGTTCAGTTTCATACCAAGAAGTTAAGGAAATGGTGCTGCAGTTGTTTGGAGATACTGCAAAAATGTCACAGCGGAAAGCTGAGTTCTTGACTATTGGGTTTCAGCGAAATGAGACCCTTATCATATTTGCTGAGCGATTTATGATGGAAGCTCACATGTTGATTGGGGCAGGGATTTTATCTGAAGCTGATGTGTGCATTGCAATGGCCTCAGTGGTGAAGCCATACCATGAACTTTACAATGTAATAGCCCCGTTGTTGGAGGCTGATGTACCTATTCTTAAACTTGTTCAGTTTGTACATCACTTAGCTGTAACTTTCCCTCCAACCAATACCAAACAGATTCGCATGGTCTCTGTGGTCAACCCTAATCATGTGGGGGGAATCAACTGGTCAGTGCGGGTTCCATCAGGTTACTCACTGCAGTCCAACGTTCATTCCATAACTACTGATTGACATCTGGCCAACTAACATTTTGGCCCTAAATATGCTGATCAGCAGCAATCGTTCTACCAATGTGGGTCCAGTTATGCCGATTCTCTTCAGAACAACCTTCCAAGTGGGCCAACTTATATTCAGTACAGACGTAGGTCCTATGGGGTACTTTGTTTTACTTGTGGTCACCCCAGGCAGATGGGACGATGGTCCCCAATCGATGGATCCCTCTATACATTGGGATCAATGTTATCAGGAAAAAGTCAGTGCGGAGTTGAGATGGGACTCTCTATTTCTGCTATCTCAAATTCAAACGTCCCACCTGAATCTACTGTATTAATTGCAGCAGAAGCCTCCCATTATGACGATACATTCCTCTACCAACAGCTGGTTGGGGGAGTAAATGTGCTGATCCAAGCACAAACTAAAGAAAATGATGGACAAAAGATCTCCAGAGTGACTGAAGCCTTATGCTTGTCAAATGTTTGACCAAAATCCGTCAGACTATTTAGAACTGTTCGCCGATGCTTTATCCCTGAGAGGAGTAGATGTCGCCCTTCCAGTGGATGCTATTGTAACATGGTACCCTAAAATCGGCATGGGTATTATGAGTTTCCTGGAAAAACATGAATCACTGAACGTACACGTAGTAAATAGCCAGCATTCATCTTGCTCAGAATGCACTTACTGTGACATTGTGGTAGCCAAAACCTGGATACGAGCTATAATTGATATGGGCGCTCCTGTAAATATTGTCTCCACTAAATTGGTGGCAAAATTGTCTTTAAAACCTGACATAGACCACCTGATGGTGTATGGAACCGCTGGAGCAGAAACCACAGTCTCTGAGGGAGCGTATAGCGCGCTTCCCTTGCAGTTCAGATCCATTGCTGTTGTGGCTCCAGTGGTGGTATTACCAAATAGCAACTATGACCTGTTGATTGGAACTGCCTTTATGTGACAATATGGGGCTGTCGATGACATGATATAAGAGACTCTAGCCATTTTGGGATAGCGGATCAAAACTTTATTTCACCTCCAGTGGAGTGCCAAAGGGCCATGGCATATGGGACAGATCAACCTTGCCTACAGCAATGGGGTAATTCCAGTGCGCTATCATCAATTAAAAGGGAAAACTTGGGCCCTTCCCCATCAGATATATGTGTATCAAAGGCTACCGCTCAGAGCAGCTGGATCTATATCCATTCCCTCTGGACATCAAGTAATAGTAGACGCTGAGTTAGAGGTGGAAGTGCCAGCTGGGCTCTATGGGGAGATCATTGGGCCTTATCAGCAATCGCAGATTGAGCCCCACATGGCTCCAGCATCATACTTCTGGACCCTGAGGAGATCAAGATATTGATAGCAAATTTTTTCAGAACAGACCAATTCAAATCCGTCGCCATCATATTATAGCATATTTACATCTGAACTTGGATCAGGCGATCAACCAAGTTCACAAGTTCAGTTCTTTGGATGAATTTGGTCTGCCCATTGAACTGCATCCCAGTGTAATGGCAGTTGTGCCACGGGAGAATTTAATGGGGTTATCAGAAGACCAGAAGGATCAGGCGGAAGCTTTATTTCAAAAATATAAAGAGATTTTTGTGATTGACAATCATTATTTGGGGTGCACTTGGGGGGTTGTTCATCGGCTGGACACTGGGGATCATCCCCCCATCAGATCTTGACCAATCAGCTGATCAAGGGCAGTTGAAGAAGTTGTCACCAAGGAGATTGATAGCTGCTAGATCAAGGAATTCTCAAACCATCTAAGAGTCCGTGGGCTTTTCTTGTCCTAATTGTTGAAAAGAAATATGGCACTAATTGTGTAGTAATCAACTACTGGAAGCTCAATAGTATTACCAAAAAAGACTCATACCCTCTACCGCAGATTGATGATGCGCTGGACCAGTTAGGTGGAGTTCACTACTTCTTGGCAATGGATTTGATATCCAGTTATTAAAAATTGAGTTGCCCACAGCGGAACAAGAAAAATGTGCCATAATCACATCAAAAAGGATTTCCAATCAACTCATATGCCACAAGGGTTATGTAATGCCATGGCCACGTTTCAACGAGCAATGGACACCATATTGGGCGATCTGAAGCTGTCATGCATTCTTGTGTACCTTGATAATATTAACATCTTCTCTCGCACATTCACTGAGCACCTTACCCATTTGGAAGAGGTATTTCACCGGCTGGCTGAGGCCAATATAAAAATCAAGCCTTGGAAATGCCACTCCTTCAAGGATCAGTTGAAGTACCTCAGTTTTGTGGTGGATGCGACTGGGCTGAGACCCCAACCCACCAAGGTGGAGGCTATCCAGAAGATGACTAAGCCCATTAGTAAGCAGGACATTTAAGTTTTTGGAGATGGTGGGTTATTACTGACGCTTCATACCCAATTTCAGTTGTATCGGAGGTCTGCTGTTTGAACTACTAAAGAAGGATGCCATGTTCAAATGGACAGAACGGCGCCAATGCGCCTTCAATACACTTCAAATGGCACTAATTTCTGCGCCTGTGTTGCGCTACCCTAATTTTGATAAGGAATATATAATGCAGACAGATGCGTCACTTTCTGCTGTTAGGGCAGTTCTGTCTCAGAAGGACGACGAGGAGGAGGAGCACCCCGTGGCATACTGTAGCCATAGCTTTGAATTGCCATGAACGAAATTACATCATAACTGAGCAGGAGTGCTTAGAGGTGATTTATGCGTATAAGCAGTTTTGAGTCTACCTGCATGGAGTAAAGTTTAAAGTTTTAATGTATCATGCATCATTGCGCTGGTTGCAGAATTTGAGAGAGCTTGAGGGGCGGCTATCCCGATGGGCTCTTAAGCTGCAAGATTATGATTTTGAAGTAATCCATCGACCAGGAGCAAAACACCAAAACTCCAACTGTTTATCAAGATTGCCAACGATTGAAGTTACGGCAGATTTAAGTGACATAATGTTCAATAAAATGCTTAGCAGAAAGTACGATGATGAACCACTTCAAGTTATCAAGTTGCTCAATGGACTCCAGACTAATACATTCCAGAAAAATGGAGATTTGTTAATCGTATAGGGGACACTACCATGAATATCCAGACCTTTGACCAGACCAGTTATCATGAGCGCACATCAAGCAGTTGTTCATGGTGGAGTCTAGAAGACTCTTGAATTATTGAGGCCGCAGCAATATTGGGAAAGCATGCAATTTTATGTGCTTGAGACCCTGTCCTGCTGTCATCAGTGCCAGATGGAGAAGCCGTTCTGCCAGAAGACTTCATACCAGCTAGTAAAACCTCACTTTGCTTGACATACAGTCTCTATCAATGTCATGTGACCTCTGCCAACTGGAGCTAACTGGTCTAAGTATATCCTGGTGGCAATTGACCACTTGACCAGGTGGGTTGAGGCGCAGGCCATTCAGGATTTGGGGGCTATTACTGTGGCTAAATTTGTAATGGAATGCATCATTCAGCATCACGGTTGCCCACAGTTAGTCTTTACTGACAATGGAACCAACTTCACCTCTCACATTTTACCCAAGCTCAACGAATTGATGGCCATCCGCAGGGTCCTAACAACCCTGTATCATCCTGAGTCCAACGGAATCGTTGAACAGGTTAACGGGACTCTGGATAACATACTACAGAAGTTGGTTACAAATAGGCCCTTTATTGGAGTACCCTCCTTTCTACCACAGTGTTCGCCTATAATATTAGCTAACATTTTGCCTTGAGGAAAAGAGCCATCCAATTGCTTTATGAATGGCACCCCACTTTGCCTGCACTTCTATACGCCTGTGTAGAGGACACCAGTGGAATGGATCCACAACGCTATTTAACTACCCTAGTAAATATGCTGAATAAATTACAAACTGAAGTGTACTCATTCAGCTTGGCTAAGAAATTAAAAACCTGGCTGCTGATAAGGTATGGCAAAGTGGCCTAGCACATTTCAAAGACAAAGATATGGCGCTATTCCACGATCAGCACGGGTTTGGGTGGAAGCACAAGCTTGCAAATATTCGGATTGAGCCGTTTGAGATAATAGAAAAATGGGTGTTGCCACTTATACTATCAAGGATCCTGTGAGCGGTTGGATCATAAATTGAGTGCACTCAAAATTCCTTCAGCCATATAAGCAGTAATAGAGCCTCTCCAAAAAAAATAAAACAAAATTAAAGAAAAAACATAATAAATGATGATGATGAAAATGTTTGTATTATATCTTCTGTGAGTTGTAAACTAGATTTATTTGGGGTCACTAATGGAGGTCTTTTGTTGTGGTGTCTTCATCTTCCTGTCTTTTTTGGCTTCTTGCGGTGGTCCTTTCATTTTTATTGATGGGATCTTTGTTTCTTCTTCTGCCACTTTGAAGGTGCCATGGGTTCTATGGGCTCTTCTGGGGTTGGGGGTGGAGGTGAAGGCTTCTGAGGGGAGAGCAAAGGGGCCGACGTCCGCCCAGAGGCCACTGCACTAGTATGAAGAGGGGAGGCTGGTGCGACGGGACTGGAAGAGGAGGACGTACTGGGGTTTCATGGTAACAGGTGAGATGGTGAGTGCTTGGCTGGTTGATTGAGTCAAAAGCATTCTTGTCCCACTAGGAGCAAAGCCCGCAACCACATGCATTGATGATCCCAGGAAATCAACAAGTAAGCCAGCAGAGGGGGTCAGAGTCATAAGGGCTGGTGAGTAAGCAGATGAGTTCCAGCTCAAGGGGAAAAGCTGCGCCCAGCGCCAGACAATCTACAAGAAAATCCTCTATGCTCAGATATTCTATCAGAAAAGTAGCAGTTGCGGTGAATGCTGCTCATTAGGCCCACTTGAAGCTGCCTGGTGAAGCTCTATTCCTGAACCCAAAGCAGTTGCAGGATGCAAAATAAGGTTACCTAAGAGCGCCATGATGGGAAGGTACTACAATGGATTATCAGAGCTGAGGGCGGTGAACACTGCAGTGACCCCAGAGTGAAGGCGAGCTAGCCAGTTGCTGCAGAAATTTACCCCCCAGGGACTGGAAGTGGGTAGAAGCGCGGGGAAAGGACCCCAACCAGCTGGCTATCACCCACTGAACGAAACACAGCATCCTCTGAACAGACAGGGCCACAGGATGAGGCTCAGTAGGAGACAGAAGCACTAGGAAACTAAAGCCATTTGCCAGGAGCTGGGCCGCTTTGTTATATGAAGGCCCTCCACTCCGCTCCCCTCCTCAGCATAGCTGGACCACTATGTCCCCAAAGGGGGCATGCCAGGAAGCCAAATGGACGAAAAATTGGGAAAGGAGTTCTTCTTTGGTTAGAATGGTTGTGAGGTCCACGTCAGCCTCATCCTCATAGGCTGGGGGAATAGGAAATTGAGGAAGAGAGATGTGGCCTGGTTCAGGCAGCTCCGCACCAATCCACATATGAAAGAAGAAATTGAAATCATTGACTTGTGGCTGTTGGCGCACAGTTGTTCTCATGGCATTGGAGGAAAAAGAGATGTACTAGTCATCATCCACTCAAGGAGGGGTTAATATCACAAATATATATGACTGGATGAAAAGCCACAATTATGACCAACGGATCATTGGAGGAATTCCGCTGAAGATTCAATGGGAAGAATCTGCCGAGGATGTTTCAGAGTTATAAGTATCAATCGCCTTAGGATGAGACAATAATGGGCTATTATGGAACATATTGAATCGCCTTCAAAATAGGGCAATTAGGCGATGTTGACATTTGACAAGATAATTTGGATTGCCTCAAATCAGGGCGATAAGGAATGAGGAACAACAAGCCAAAACCAATGAGAATATGGCAAAATGAATAAACTAAGCAAAAGATTCAGTACTGACTGAGGTTTCTGGGATATCAGCAAAACGAGGGGATTGGAAGGAGGAGGTTTTTAGAGAGAAAGAAAGAAGGAAAAAAGAAGGAGCGGACTAGAAGAAGATCCGCTGAGTTATTATATCAAATTAAAGAAGTGTTTTAAGAGAAATTCTCCCATTTTATTATATAGTAATTGTTTACAAGTGTTCTGAGGAACTGGCAATCATCATATCATCCGTTCCAATTGTTCAATGGATGTAACCCTGTGTGAAAACCCCTTTGGCAGATATATGAGGAATCGCCAAAATTCAACAATTTCTTTAGCAAGACCACAAGCCACTGGAAGTTTTTGATACTATGGTGAGCTCCTAATTTATTGATAATCCCTTTTTGTTGATATTAAGGTTCTATACCATTATTACCCATGGCACTGTCATCACGCAGTACCTGATCTTTTTATGTTCTAATACCTGTGCATCTGAAAAATGACGCCACTGCGCAAACTTTGACAATTGGTGCTCACTACAAGAGACTCACTCCTTGTTTCCCTGTACACTATTTTTATTTAGTATGGATCACAATTTTTAGTAGAAGACTACCTCCAGGTGGAAGTAGCACAACCCTATTAAGCTGAAGCAGCAATAGCCAGGCTAAAAACAATTTTGATGAGATTTTACAATTATAGCTGACTTGAATGCCCACGTTGGTCAATTTTTAAATTATAATTGGGCATGATTACCAAGTGAAAGCGATGGTAAAAGATATGAAACTCTTCAAATCTGATTTATTGTCCTTGATAAAAATATGGATGGAGCTGTTCACTCCAATACTGCTTTGTATCAGGAGATTGTTTTCTTTCATCTGTGACTAAAAACTCAGAGAAAAAAGTAAGGTCCCTGTCGAGTGAGAATATCATCTTAAAAGTGAATTTTCTAGCCTCTAATAAAAAGATTGGTAATATTGTGACTG
Source organism: Massospora cicadina (assembly GCA_022478985.1). Lineage (NCBI taxonomy): Eukaryota > Fungi > Entomophthoromycota > Entomophthoromycetes > Entomophthorales > Entomophthoraceae > Massospora > Massospora cicadina. The sequence goes on along the minus strand of JAKSZP010014644.1, from coordinate 29,010 downwards.
TGGTGCAGATGAAACGCTGCCGTTTTTCTGATATGTTGCCCCAATTAAAAAAAAGAGCTTCAAAATTATTTTTGTAAGTGTTAACAGGGTCTATATAGTGAATGGCCCTCTAATATTCATCAATGGACTGGAAAGCCTCTCAATGAAACTAATAATATTGAGGGCAATAAGTCAAATATTACTTTTAACTTGCCTATAATTTCAACTCCACTTTGTGCGTTAAAGCTTTTGCCCATACAGACAGTCAGATGACTCCTCCACCTAAGAATTTGAGCTCAATTATAGGTGAGACTCCAGTAAAATTTGTATGTCACGCTGCTGCTACTCTTACTCATGTCCCCTCAGCCTCTTACAACTGAGCTTCTCTGGTGGCTCAAGGCCACTCTACTTTCATGCCTCATCTTCATAACGCAGGAATTTGTATGGGAGCAACGCAGATCCTTTATCCCTGTAGCCATGAAAATCACATTCTGGTTAAATCTATTTTTCTTACCTTTAAAGAGACTCTGGATCTGTACAATTAAAAAGATCTCTTTGAGATTATTATAAATGAAGTGTCAAAAAAAAAGCTAAGTTGGCAACAGTAATAAACTCCTGGGATTCTGAGAGTCAGGAGTAAATTATGCCAAAGTTAAAAAAAGGTCTCATGTCCCATCTCAACGTCAAGGATCTTTTTATCAAGGAGTTTGGAGGTATAGAAAAGATAACCACATGAAAGATGAATCATTTTTTATTTTTTTGAAAAGGTTGAAACTGTAAAATCCTTTGTGGAGCGCTTTTATTTGGAGACGCAGACATTATCTGGGGCTAACATCATTAATGAATTTATGCTCATATTGTATTGTGACATGCCTGCAAGGCCTATAGGGATTTTATTAGGTTATGATACCAGGAATAAATGGAAGAATATTATTACTCATATGGGAAGGATCTCCTCTAATGCGTCATTACTTTTGAGGCACCTAATAAAAGTCTTTGGGAGCCTCACAACACCTACACTAGATCCAACTCCCCAAAGAAAGATGTACCGGCACCTTATGGCCCTTGTTCTGATATGCCTGTTATTAGTCAGACCACCTGTCATCTTTGCAAAAAAACTGGGCACTATGCTAATCGCTACCCTAACTGGCACTCTATTCCTAAGGTTCTTTACTGTGAGCTCTTCAGATAAAAAAGAGTTGGGAAAAGACAGGGCGGTGTACAACTGATATTTTCTGCATCTGCATTCTCATAAAAAGTACAGGTAAGACAAAATCCCCAAAACATTCTTTCATTTAACAGAAGGATGAGAATGACGCCCCACCTTTAGTAATTCATGATTTTATAGCAGATGATATGTAAGTGGTTACCACCTGCTTTCAGAAAGAATGTGAAGCTAAGTTGGCGCAGAAAGTAGTAGCATATCCTTATGTTCACCATTTATAATAACAAAAGCTTCTGGTTGCCTCTGAAAATATTCTCAAATTGGATGATGCTCTAGTGGATATAAACATTGAGACTTTGAAGAAATCAAGCCCTCAACTAAGAGAGGAGATTCAAAATTACCTAAGTCAAGCGGAAACTTTGGATTTACATACAATTATCCTTTATGACGCTTATCTTTTCTGAATGTGCCTACATTGATATTACAGTAATAAGCTCAAAGTCTGAGAAAATGTAGAAAGTGGTGCACCATATAATATTGTTTTCAATAAACTTGTGAAGAAACTTAGGCTCGCTCCAGACATAGATCATTGGGAAATCTATGGTACTGCATGGCCCCACCACAACTTCAAAAAAGAATACAGTGTTTTGCCATTGCGTTTTAGCTCCTTGGTAACGTCCACTTCAGTCATTGTTTTCCAAATTAAAATTAAGAACGTTTCTATTGTAACCTCATCTATGAGAATCTATGGAGTCAAAGTGTCATGGCAACAGGAGATAAAGTTTAGACTGGCCTTTCAGACAATATAGAAGCACCCAATAGGCGAGCCAGAATTCTAGGGGCATTGCCACGCAAACAATGTTTAATTGCGTTGTGATAATAGTAATGAGGAAGTGCCTACAGGCTAAAAATATACAAGACAACCCAGCAATAAACCAGGTTATTACAGCCTCAGGGCCAATGATCCAGGGCGTATAGAGTTGTGAGCTTGAGAAGATTCACAAACGTCTATAACACTAGGTACTCAAATGACTACAGCGTGGATCAAAACTAACAAGACTGAGAAAACTAGTCAATATGAGTCCCATGAGGCCACATTGCTAATGTCACTGGGTTTCAGAAAAGGAAAATTTGGACTAAAATAAATAAATTTGATCATGGGAAAAATTATATTTAAATTTTAAAAATAAAGAATTGACATCAATTTTCTTAGTTTGTTTATGACTGTAAAATAGACAAGCGATTTGGGGAATAGCTTGGGAAAATGCAGGATTGGGGCCATCAGATTTGAACTAATCTGGCAAACTTTGAGTAATGGAAGAAGAAGAAGGAATTTAAATTAAAACTGACTTTTGATAATATCAGTGGTGGGTCAAGTTGCTGTTGTTTCATCCACAAATGCCTAAATTTCCAATTTTCTTTGGTTTTGGTGACTGAAACAACGGTGTCTCACCCAATGGGCAGTGGGAACTTCCTAAGGCCACCCCACATTGGGGTGGTCCCAAGAGGTCAAAACTGGTTTGGGACACCCAACCCGCCTGCACCCAGTCTCTCCGGCGTCCATTTATCCAAGCAGGAAATATTTGATGAAGATTTTTAAGTCCAGAGCGAGTTTCAAACTTCAGGATGCATTTCTTAATGGATTATTCAATCAAGTTTTGCTGAAAATTTGACACTTTGATAATTCATTATTCAAAAGTATGTGCCCGTCAGCTTTGTTGCCAAGAGTTTAGGGTTCTCAGGCCCTGATGTTAAAGGCTTGTTGCCATCAATTTCATGTGGGCCCTTTGCCCCATGGGTATGCCAATTTTTGGACATATTGGCACAAATTCCCTCAATTTTTTGTACTAATTTAGATGAAGTTAATGTGGGGATGGGTGGTGGTATTTTCAAAGATAGAGCTGTTACCCATTGCTTGTCTACTACATGGGTGAGGTCACCCTGTGAGATAAGAGGTACAGCTGCCCTTTTCAGACCCTTTTTTATAGGGAACGGGAATGTCACCCAGTCTAAGCATAGAGGGCGCTCTCTCATACTTTAATTACTTTTCCCTTTTTACAAAGGGGGGCACTATCCTTGGGGAACTAAGTGAGCTCCACCTTTTGTGGCCCTTGGGCAACTTGATATCCATTAAAGTAGCAATCTTTGGGGGGAAAGGGAGTGTCATAGCTAGTGACATATTTCCTGGAATTAACCGCCCTTCTAAAGCCAAGTTCAACAAGCCCTTGGGGCAGAGACCAGAACCCCTATGGATCACTGATGACCTTTCTAATGTCATTGACAAAAAATGGGTTTTGGCTTTGCCAGCCAGTGCTGAGGAAAATGGCTTATTTAAGGCGAAAAACTAGCCGGTAATCAAACTTAACACCCAGAAAATTACAAGATATGAGGTTATGATTTCTAGCCAAATTCAGAAAATTTTAATTTTGTTGAAGAACAACAAATTTTTAGCTCATATCAGATTTCAATAACCATTTGGAATCTTCATGAATCAACCCCCTATAAATTAAGCCCTAAGATGAGAAAGGCTTTGCTTTTCTCAGATACACTGATCATTTTAATAAAGTTTAGGATTATGGACACATTTTCTGTATTTTGGTTATTTTCTATAAAAAAATACAACTCTACGAAGTTCTGCAATGGCTGAAATCCATTTTCTGCTATGGTTCGTCCTTACTGTTGTACATGAGCTCTCCGCCTACTCCACCACCTATTCTGCTGGCTCCGCCTCCTCCTATTTTGCTGCCTTTTGCCCTAGATTTTTCACCACCCTTCCCAGCTCCCAGAGCCTCGTGTCTCTGATGGTTGTGTCCTGTTTGGTGTGCGGTTTGTTCCACAGATTATTTGGAAACAAAATACTGAAAGTTTAGGATGTATCTTCGTTTTGTTGGGTCACTTGGCCTTGTTGACACACCCTTAGCCTGGTCTTTCCCCTCAGCGACCTCCTGCGCTCCTGTTTATCTGACATTATCTGAGAAAAGCCTGTATTTTTTGCGAGTTTCTTCTATTGTTGGGTGGCTAGAGTTAGCCCAACCCTCTCAGAGTTGTCACCCATTGAAGCGGTCCACTGGGCTGGTACTTTTGTATCCCTTTTGGCCTTGGTTGTTACCTTCTTCAAAGGGTGTGCTGAAGATTTTGCGTGGCTCCCCTCACTCAAGGTGCTTATAAGTGTGCAGTACCTGTTACTACCCATCTTACTCTCCACTATTCACGTGATTCCAAATTTAAAATGAGATCTTCAACACGTTTTCCAGACTTAGGGCCCGCCAGAAGTCTCAAGGCAAGAACCTAGCTGACGTCCTCCTTCTCCAGCTGCTGCTCCGTGAGATTTCATAGGGAACTCAATAATGGTTACTCTCCATAGATGAAAATAATAGATCCCTCCTGGAATCTCTCCCAGCAATAGAAGCCTTTATCAATCCAAATGAGTATCCCCTGCTACCTTTTAGGACTATAACTCATTTGTACACTTGTCCCAAGGAGACCTCACTACAGCTTAATACTTGCGCCTGTTTCAAGAGCGAGCATCAAGGTTGGAATCTCTTAAACAGTTGAAAATAGCCCTTCTCCGCAAGTCTCTAGATAATACTGGTGCTTCCCTTGGCAGATGGGATAACCCTCCCCCCTCCTTATCTGGGACGTGCTCCATCCTTACATCCCTGTTGTCTATCAGCCTCTGTGCCACCAAGCCTAATTGTACCCTTGAACTTCAGATCTTAGAACTTGACAACTCCATCACTGTGGGGCACCAACATGTTCCCAATACAGTGGTTACATATCTCGCTGAGACACTGGCCGCTATGGACACTTATAACCTGGTTCTAGAATGCCCTACTTTAGTACTCTCCCAGTACCACTTAGAACCAGAAGTGAGCTCGCTGGAAGGTGAGACTGAAACCTCCATCATAGGTGGGGGTCCCCTTGCTACTGGCCCTGCACCGCCGCGCTCCACGGAGTACCCCTCACTTTTGTCCTCAAAAGTAGAGGAGGTTAGTGAGTCTAACCCGATTTGATTCAGACCATTCACTTCCTCCTAGCCATGGACCCGCCGTTGCCATGTTGGAACCTATGCCTTCTGTTTAAACTGCCATCCCAGTTGGCCCAGTTTAACAACTCTTTCACATCACTCCAGAGTCACCTCTTGCGGCGGATTACATTCAGAAACGAGTAGAGATCCATGAGAGGTTAATTGAAGAAGAGCTAGCCGTGGCTGACCCCACCAAAAGCTTGGCTGTCCTGACTGGTGTAGTCTCACATGATAAGTATCTTCCTCTCACTGAACATAGAGCATTAAGCTACCCCACACCATTTAAGTCCCGTGGACAACTTACTGGCAATGTGATGTCATACGGCGTAAAACTTTTTAGTGGATTTTCTTATCTATATGCCGCCCTCTGGGCTTGGAACCATCCTGTCCTCTTTTGGCTCTGAGGAGGATAAACCTCCTCTTCTTACTTCTTGTTCATGGCTATTTTTTCTTCTGTAGGGAAGAGCTTTAAAGCTCTCGCTTTAGTGAACACTGGCGCAACTGAAAACTTCATCCGCTAAGAGTTGGCAGAGGCCCTGGAGCTGCCCCTGGGATTTGGTCATTCTATGAAGGGTGGCTCATCTCAAACCATTATAAGTTATCACGTGTTAACACCTGTTTCATTCATTGCAGGAGATGGTTACTTTGTTGAGAGCTTCTCATCAATAAAGAACCTCCTATACCCCATTATTTTGGGGTGGCTGGTGGCGCCGATTTGACATTGCCACTAACCTCCTGGAATCTACCATGCACGCACAATTCCCTGGTGGAGTCACGGTTACCATCCCTTGCTTAGATGAGAGCGCCACGGTGCTCCCCGAGACGGTGGGGCCCCTCTCCTAAGGTGAGCCTAGCCTCTATTCAACCTAATGACACCATGACCCCAAACTCTTGCTCGGCCAGAATGCATCCGTGGATATGCTGATATGTTTGATCCCACAAAGGCCCGCCCACTCCCTGAGCACACCAATTTTGACTTTGAGTTTAAGTTGGCCGTGGACCTCGTCAAGATATCCTCCCCAATTTACCCCTTGTCCCTGAGGGAGTAGGCTGCCTTGGACGCTTGGGTAGACAAAATGCTCTCTAAGAGTCAAATCTTTAAGAAATCCTCAGCTGTGTGCTCCCCCTCCTGTTTGTAGAGAATTCTGATGGTTCACTTCATCCCTGCGTTAATTATGTCAATCTGAACAACATAACAGTGCCCGACCCCCATCCGCTCCCTCTGGAGCAACAGATTGCCCGCTACGTGGATAAGGCTAGGGTGTTCAGCAAACTTGCTGTCTCAACGCTTTAAACCAAATCTGCATTAAAGAAGGCCAGGAGTGGATGACCAATCTCCGTACTTAGAAAGGTATCTACCAGTTCAGGGTTATGCCGTTTGGTTTGAAGAACGCCCCCATCTGCTTTCAGAGTCTCATTGATGCTGTCTTAGGAGACCTTATGGGCACTTGTGCGATTGCATACATGAATGACATATTGGTTTTCTCCCCAGATGCATAATCTCACGCCCGCCACCTTGTGTCTGTCATTGAAAGACTCTCACAGGCAAACCTTACAATTAAGGCTAGCAAGTGTGAGTTTTTCCAACCCAAGGTTGAGTTCTTAGGAAACATTATTTTCTCCCATGGCCACATGATTGCCCCAGATAAGGAAGCAGCTATCCACGATTGGGTTACCCCCTCATCTCTCACAGAGTTACGCAGCTTCCTTGGGACATGTAACTTCCTCAAGAATTTCACCCCCCCAGCTCTCAGAAGTTGCCGCACCTCTCTACACCGCTTCAGGGAAGAAGATTTTAGTTGTACCAATGAATGCAGCGCCGCATTCCATGCCATCAAGTCCATAATTTTGTCCATCTCAGTGATGGTACATGCAGACCCCAGCCGCCCCTTTATTGTCACTACTGATGGTTCCAACTTTGCGGTGAGAGCTTCTCTGCTACAAGAGGGGGGATGGATTGGAACGGCCTGTTGCTTACTTTTCTAAGAAAATGACACTGGAGCAGCTTAACTATGCAATACATGATAAGGATCTCCTTGCAGTTGTTGAGGCAGTACAACACTGGCGCCATCATTTGCATGGGCCTAAGTGGCCATTTACTGTCCATACTGACCACAAGGCGTTGATGTACTACTGCGCCCCCAGAAGCTATCCCCTTGCCAGTCCCGGTGGTTAATAATTCTGTCAGTGTTTGACTTCCAATATGACTTCATTAAGGGTATAAAGAACATGTTACCTGATGTTCTATCCAGGAACCCTACCCTAGCTCCTGACCCAGCACTAGTTGATGCCCATAATACCCAGGCGTTGATAAAGCCGGAACAGGTGAAGAAGAGCCCACTTTCCAATCCCCCCGCTCTGCTTATGATGGAACCTTTGGTAGGGGATGCTGAAACCCCTGCCCATGTTAGGTTTTCCCAACCTCTTTCAGCTGACAATGATAAGATTAAGCAGGCCTGCCATAGAAATAAAGATCCCTGGACAAAGGCTACCAGTTGATGGATGGGGTCATCCTCCATCAAGGCAAGTGGTGGATAGCGCCTGGACCATTGCGTGAGGAAGTGATCCGTGAAGCTCATGACCCTCCAACTGCTGGCCACCCTGGCAAGGACAAGACACTTGAGCTGGTCCGCCGCTCCTACAGTTGGAAGGGTATTGCCACAGATGTGGCAAAATTCACAAAGTCCTGCTTGACGTGTAACCTGTCAAAGCTGAGCCGCCTGAAGAGTGCTGGATTGCTTGTTCCCCTCCAAGCTGCTGAGGGCCCTTGGACATCAGTGTCTGTCGATTTTATTGTGGAACTTCCCTTGTCCCAGGGTTATGATGCAGTAATGGTTGTGGTGGACCATTTTACAAAGATGGCCCACTTCATCCCCTGCAACACCACCATTACTTCAGTTGAGACAGCCCGCCTCTTTGTATATCACATCTTTTGCTTACATGGTCTCCTCAAGGGGTATTATCAGCAATTGGGGCCCACAATTCACCGCTCAGTTCTGGGAAGCCCTTATCTTCATCCTCAGCATCCGCCCCTGCCGCTCCACAGCCTTCCACCCCCAGTCAGATGGACAGACAGAGAGGGTGAACCAAGGTTTGGAGCAATTCTTGCGTAGTTATTCCAATGTTGAACAGAACAATTGGTCCTTTCACCTCCCACTGGCGTAAATTGCATATAATAATCTTACTCATGCCTCTACAGGAACTTCTCCCTTTTTTGCAAACTATGGTTACAACCCCAGCTTCAACCCAAGTCCGCGGATTAAGTCCACCGTCATTGCTGCCAATGAGCGCGCTAAAGAGCTCAGGGACATACATCAGGCAGTGAAGGACCATCTCGTTGATGCCGTGAGGATCTACAAAGCATATACTGATCAAAAGCGCCGTGAAGGACCTGAGTATAAGCCTGGTGACTTGGTCATGGTCAATGCTAAGAATCTCCACCTGAAGCAACCCTGCCGCAAGTTAGGTCCCAAGCGTGTTGGACCCTTCAAGATCCTCAAGAAAGTTGGCCCATCAGCTTACCAAGTTGACTTACCCCCTTCATCAAAGTGTTCAGCACCTTACATGAATGCCTCCTGACCTACTTCAATGGTCCCATTACACCTCCCCCAGATCCTGTCATAGTGGATGGTGAACCCCAATATAAGATTGATGCCATTCTTGCTTCTCACCTTTCCCGATGCTGCCTGCAATACTTAGTGTCCTGGAAAGGGTATGATGAAATAGAGAACAGCTGGGTATCTTACCAGGACATGACCAATGCTCAGGACCTAATTCATGACTTCCACTCTAGATTCCCAGATGCCGCAGGTCCTGCCACCCAAGCCTCTTTAGCTGCCATGAAGATACCTACTCCCAAAAAGAACTTTGCCTTGGCCAAGGTCCTCTCAGGTGATGTAGAACCCCGTCCAATAGCGGAGGGTAATGTCACAGCTAGTGACATATTTCCTAAAATTAATCGCCCTTTTAAAGCCAAGTCCAACAAACCCTTGGGGCAGAGACCAGAACCCCTATGGATCACTGATGACCTTTCTAAGGTCATTGACAAAAAATGGGTTTTGGCTTTGCCATCCAGGGCTGAGGAAAACGGCTAATTTAAAGCGAAAAATCAGGCGGGAATTGAACTTAACGCCCAGAAAATTACAAGATATAATTTTATGAAATCTGGTCAAATTTATAAATTTTGATTTTGTTGAAGAACGACAAATTTTTAGCTCATATTAGATTTTAACAATCATTTAGAATCTTCATGAATCAAACCCCTATAAATTAAGTCCCAAGATGAGAAAGGCCTTGTTTTTCTCAGATACACTGATCATTATAATAAAGGTTAGGATTTTGGGCGCATTTCCTGTATTTTGGTTATATCAATAAAAAATACACATCTACAAAGTTCTGCAATGGCTGGAGTCCATTTTCCGCTCTGGCTCACCCCTACTGTTGTACATGAGCTCTCCAACTACTCCACCACCTATTCTGCTGGCTCCGCCTCCTCCTATTTTGCTGCCTTTTGCCCTAGATTTTTCGCCACCCTTCCCAGCTCCCAGGGCCGCATGCCCCTGATTGTTGTAGCCAGTTTTCAATGCGTTTTGTTCCATAGATTATTTGGAAACAGTATACTTGACGTTTAGGACTTCTCTTCATTTTTTTGGGTCACTTGGCCTTATTGGCACACCTTTGGCCTGGGCCTTTCCCCTCAACGACCTCCTGCGCTCTTATTTCCCTGACAGGGAGCATCTGGGTAAGTGGCATGGAAAGCCTCGACCAGCTCCAAACAGTGGCACTACCTTGGGCATGGACCCAACTGTTCTTGTAGACTGAATAGCCTTTCCACATGATGAGATATTGGACAGACCGCTGAGATTGCGGGAAGCCAGAATGCCCTCCACTTCAGCCTCCTCCACACCCTCTATTAAAATAGTCTCTGGATCTAATGGTATCGCCCCTTAAACAGGGACAACTGAGACACATGGAAGACTGGGTGTTGCTTCCAGTGGGGTGGCAATTTTAAACGGAAGGCGCCATTACCCAAATCTTCTTTCACCAAATAGGGATCTGAGCGTATACTTGCAAACTTATGTGAGTGCACTTGCATCTGCAAATGGCGCATGTCAAGCATGACATATGAACCCACCTTAATTTTGTGAGCTGGAAGCCACTTCTGATCTTTGAACCACTTGTTGTCACTTACAGCCTTGGTTAAATGATCCCAAACTAAGGACGGCGTGGTCCATATATGCTGGGCACGGTCAGCGGCAGCTGGTGTTTCTGGGCAAAGGTATGGGCCAACTGAAATTGAAGGGTTATACCACAAAGTAGCTTTGTATGGGGAAAATCCAGTGGAGGCATTCATTCCGTTATTATATGCAAACTGGGCAAGGGGAAGGTCATCAGCTTAGGTATCCTGAGTGGCTGCATTATAGCATGCAGGTACTGTTCCAGGATCTTATAATCCGTTCAGTTTGTTCATCAGACTGTGATTTTATGCTGTGGAGTGACAGTGCATAATCTTCAAGATTGCCAAGAGCTTGTTCCAGAATCGTGCTGTGAACTGGCAATTGAGGTCGCTGACAATCTCCTGTGGGAGGCCAAACATAGAGAACACATGGCGCATGAGAAAACAGCAGTTTACTCAGAAGTAATAGTAGAGGAGCATGGGATAAATAGGGAAAATTTTGTGAAGCGGTCAACAACCACCATTATCGCTAAAAAACTCATTGGAACTGGGAAGTTCAACAATAAAGTCCACAGACACCAATATCCATGGAACCTCAGCCTGTTGTATGGGATGAAGGAGACCATTCCTCCCAGACTTATCTGACTTGGCCTGCGCGCAAGTTACACAGTCTGCAATACATGCTAGAACATCCTTTGACAAGCCCGCCCAATTATAGGTACACTTGATTTAGTCAATACACTTCTTATTTCCAGGACGTCCGACTGTGGGATGATTGTGATGAACCTGAATTACTTTGTCTTGAATGAGGGGAGGAACTCAAACCTTTGACTAAAAATTGAATGAGGCCCTCAGCCAGAGAATACAAGGAATGTTTTTAAGCAGGAAGGGACAATCGCTCCAGAAGATCCACATCTTCTGCACAGGCCATTTGCGCTGCTAAAACCTGAGAAATTAGGGGTGCATCTGGTCTTAAGTCTGCTTCCAAAACCACGGGAGGTACTATGGATAAGATTTGGGTGGGAGGGATGACTATGACCAGATCCGCCTCATTTGAGTCTGCAGGGCAATGCGCGGGACTAAGGCTTAGGAAATCGGAAAAAACATTCAATGCTCCTTTTACAAACTCATATTTGTTTTCAAAGCTGCTCAAATCCCAGTAGATTCAGGCCTGCCGGTGTACCAACTTCTGTGGCCTGAAGAAGTAAAGAAGGGCTTGATGATCCGTTTGCACTGTTAACTCATGTTGAGCGCCCTGAAAGTTATACCACCAGTGGGTCAAGGACCATGCCACGGCTGCCAACTCCTTATTGTAGATGTCCCAGGACTGTTAGTGGGAGAGAATTTTCGGGAAAAGTAAGTAACTGGGTGTTCCAACCCATTATGATCCTGAAGCAAGACATCCCCAACTGCAATGGATAAAGCATCACAGGCTACTACATAGGTTTGGAGGGGTCCGCATGTTTTAGGATGGAGGTGACAAAAACACCTCTTTAATCAACTTTAATGCCTGTTGGCACTCAGGCGTCCAATGAAAGGGTACATTCTTACCCAGGAGCGGATGAAGGGAGCAGCTAACTGGTATAGGGCGGGAGAGAATTTTTTATTTTATGATAGTGCCTAAGAAGCTTCTCAATTGCTTTTGGGTCATTGGAGTGGGCCATTTGCAGGTGTCATCCAGCTTGCTGGGGGGAATAGCGTACCCATCTTTTAAGATGAGATTGCCCAAGAAGGTGACTTCCTCCCAATAAAACTCGCATTTTGAAGGCTTGACAAACAGGCCCACCTTATATAAGACAGCCACTATTGCCTCCAAGTCTTTCACATGTTGTTTGGGAGTAGGGGAGTGTACCAAGATATTGTTGATATATGTGACAGTGCAGGTGAACCGGAGATTACTAGCACACTATTGATCATCCTTTGGAATGTGGCTGGCGCATTCTTTAGCCCAAAAAGGGGTTACTCAAAATTGGAATATGCCCCATTTCTGTTCAGATTTCAGTAAGCCATTCCTGACCTTCCGTCACCCAAATCTGATTGAAAACATTAACTAGATCAAGTTTTGAGAACACACGTGACTTGACAATTGCTTGGCCAATTGTCTGTTCCTAAGGCAGTGGGTAGGGATTGTGGACCATAACTTTGTTAAGGTGGCTATAATCTACGCAGAGACAAATGGGAACCATTAGTCTTCTTGGTAAAGATGGTGGGAGAGGCAACAGGGGATGTCTCTTTAACCAACCAACTCTTCTGAAGCATGTCATCTAACAATGTATTGAGGGAAGCCTCCTCCTCCTCTGTATGCGGGTACAGTGGGCAGTTTATGTTCACCACTTGCACAATTGTCTGGGTACCCAAATTAAATTTCTGTATATGGGGGGAGACGGTCTGCCTTCTCAGAATCAAAAATACTTTGATATTTCATCAACACTTCTGGAAATCTGATGGGAGGCCCGTGGGAGAAACAATGGAAGTAACTGATCCACACCCTTGGCTTTAATAAGGGTATCCAGTAAGGGGAACTAGCCCTCCATCTGACCATTGGAAAATGACAGCATATTAGACTCAAGGTGAATCCTTACATGCTGCTAATGCCACCAGCCCAAACCTTAAATTACTGGGAACATGAGGTTAGGAATTGCTGAGAAACAATTACAAAAACTAAATTTGTGAACTGAGAAGAGTACTGAGCTCCCCCCCTTGGGTTGGGACCAACTAGTACTAAAAAAAAGAGTACTGAGCGCTGTACTCTGTATGATGACTGGGAGGCCAAATCAAACATCACTGCAGGACCCACGTCCAGGTAAAGATCGAGCTGGTGAGCCAACTCTAGACTCATAAAGTTACCCGCTGCTCTAGTGTCAACTAAGGCATCAAAGGAAAACTGGTGTGCTCTGATAATAATTTTCATTGGCAATATAAAGTAGGCGGAATTTTGTTTATTGGCAGATACAGTCATTTCTGCACAAACTGAAGAGATTGCTAGGACAGGTGAATCCAGCCACATCAGCTTTGGTTCTGGGGCAGCGTCAGGACCTGGGACAGATACAGATACTGATTCAGCGTCAGGAAAAGAACATAAGGCCAAGTTGGAAAATCCAATTTTAAAGATCCCATTTTGAGGGTGGACCAAGGGGAAAGTAGAGGGTAATGGAACACGTTGCCCATGAAGATATTCTTTCAAAGCAATCCAGGAACTGTTTATAATATTGGCAATTGGATAAACAATTTACCAAAGGAAATCTACCAATTGAATATTCATAAGGAAGATGTTAACCACTGCGGCGCCCATCTCAACTAGGAGGGCAGAAATGGCTTAAAATAATGGATGTTCAATTATGTCAGGGCAACAGAAGATAAAGTTTAGATTGGAATTTCAGCAGGGATATAGAAGCACTAAAAGGTGAGCCAGAATGCCAAGGGCATTTCTACAAAAACAAAGTTTAAATTGTGTTGGGATAATAGTAATGAGGAAGTGCCTATGGGCTGAAAATATACAAGACAACCCAGCAAGAAACCAGGTTATTACAACCTCAGGGCCAATGGGCCAGGGCGTATAGAGTTGTGAGCTTGGGGAAGATTCCCAAACGTTTATAACACTATGTAACCAAATGACTACAGCGTGGATCAAATCTAACAAGAATGAGATAACCCAGTCAATATAAGTCCCATGATGCCGCATTGCTAATGTCACTGGGTTTCAAAAAAATTAAAAAATTTGACTAAAATACATAAACTTGAGCATGGAAAGATTTTTAATTGAATTTAAAATAGAGAATTGACCACCAAATTTCTCAGTGTGTTATGACTGTTTAAATAGGAAATTGATTTGGAGAATAGCTTGGGAAAACGCAGAATTGGGGCCTCTCATATTTGACTTAATCTGATGACTTCAAGTGAGGGATGGGGGAAGAACAAATTTAATTTGAATTGACTTCAAAATTATCAGTGGCAGGCTGAGTCACTGTTGGTTTGTCCACAAACGCCTGAATTACTAATTTTTTAGTTTTGGCAACTGGAGCAATTACATCTTGCCTGACAGGCACCAGTAATATCCCAAGGCCACCCCACATAGAGGCAGTCCCAAGAGGTCAGAAATGGGTTTAGGACACCCATTCTCCCACATTAGATCTTTCTGGTGTCTATTTATCCAAGTGGGAAACATTGAACAAAGATTTTGATGTTTCTAGGGTGGTTTAAACTGCAAGCTGTATTTTCTAATGGCCCAAAGCCATCAAGTCCTGCTGACAATTTGACACTTGATAATCCATTATCTGAAAGTATGCATCCATTGATCTTTGTAGCTGAGGGTTTGGGGTTCTTATGCCCTGAAGTCAAAGGCTTGTTGCCATCAACTTCATGTGGGCCCTTTGCCCCATGGGGATGCCAATTTTTGGACATATTGGCACAAATTTCCTTAATTTATTGTACTAATTTAGATGAAGTTAATGTGGGGACAGGTGACAGGATCTTAAAAGGAAGAGCTGTTACCCATCACTTGTCTACTACATGGGCAAGGTCACCCTGTGAGATGATAGAGACAAAGCCCTTCTTAGGCCCTTTTTTGAAGAGAACAGGAATGTCACCCAGTCTAATCAGAGAGGGCGCTCCCCCAGACTTACACAAAGCCAGAATTAATAAGACCATGTTGGCAATGCTTGGATAAAATTTTCTTCTATCCTATAGCTGGGGGTATGAGGCCCTGACACCTCAAATTAGGGGGTTTATTAACCTCGTGTACAGGAATGGCATAATGCCAATTAGGTATCAGTGGCTGCGTGGCTGTACCCAACAGTTACCTAACCAGATTGTGAAAATAAAGCGTATTCCACTACGCACTAATTGTAGCCTAACTGTTCCGATGGACATCAAATTATCATGAGAACATAAATTAATTTGAAAATTTCTCAAGTATTATATAGAAAGCTAGTCACTTCATTTTGCAAATTAAACTAGGAGCAAATCACTGCGCCTTGGATTATCCTTCCTAACCATAGAAAATTCAAGTTCTGCTAGCTAATCATTGTATATGTCCTATTCAGATAAAGTGGTATGAAATTGTTGTATTTTTGCATATTTAACATGATGAAGAAATATAGATTATTTAAAATTTTGGTAACCTTGATGAACTGGGCCTTTATGGTGATACCAAACAATCTGTTTGTCCATTAAAACATTTAGGAAAGACTCATATGGGTTTAATGGAGAAGGAAAAGTACCAAGCCTTAAACCTTTTTTAAAATATAGTTTTTGCATAAAAAATTTTGATTTAGGTTGTGCAAACAGTATGTTAATTTATTAAAATATCAGAAATCAACTGCCAATTTGCTTCCATCATATTAGACATTTGATGGCAGTAGATGAAGTCACTAGCAAAATTACCTAGCTAGTGTAACACATGATGTAGTGCCCTCCAAGAGTCTGTGGGCCTCCTGGGTGTTTATCAAAAAGAAGGATGGTTCCAATTGTGTAGTAATTGATTTTAGGAAGCTCAACTATGTTATCAAAAAAGACTCCTATCCAATATTGCATATTGTTGATGTGCTAGATTGCTTGGGAAGCGCACAATGTTTCTCAGGTATAGATTTAATTTCGTCTATTGGGATATAGAGCTGCCTAAAGTGGAGCAGGAAAAAATTTGTCATGACAATGGCTCAGGGCCTTTACCAACCTACTAGAATGCCGCAGGGGCTGTACAATGCCCCCACAACCTTTTGTCAAGCTACAGATAGTATAGTTGAAATCTAAAGATTTACTGTGCCTTAGTTTATTTAGATGATATCAACTTTTTTAAAACGCTAATTGGTCATCTGCATACTTAGAAGAAGCTTTCTGCCATCTCATTAAAGCTGATCTTAATACTGAGCCATTTAAGTGCAACTTTTTCTGAGAGCAGGTGAATTATATGGGGCATATTATCAATAAACATGGCTTTTAGCCCCAGCTGGCAAAGATTGAAGCCATTGAACATATGACACAGCCAAGTATCAAGTGTGGCGTTCAATTTATCTTTAGATTGATTGGGTATTATCACAAGTTTGTGAAAAAATTACTAAATAAAGTGAAATGTTATTTCACCTCCTCATGTATAGCATACTAATTGAGTAGACTGGGGAATGCCAGCTGACCTTTGGTATACTAAGGATTTTAACCACCCACACCACTATTAATACTTTAAAATTTCAAAAAAGCTGTTTAGCCAGATGGATTCCTCTCTCAACACCTTAGGTGGTGGTATCTCAAGTTTATTTTAAAAAGATTGAGCATCCCATAGCTTATTACAGCTGAATGTTAGATGTTCATTAGTAAAGTTGTATGGAAGCTGAGAAGGAGTACCTGGCAGTCAACTATGCATATAACTAATCCTGGTTTATTTCCATGGAGTGCATCTCACAGTAGTGACCAAATTATGCCTCACTTTTCTGGTTACAGAATCTGAAGGAGCCAGAAAGATGTCTGGCCCAATGAAATTTGATATTACAAGGCTAATTTTTAAAATTTAGCACCTTCTAGTGTAAATTATTGGAACGCAAACAATCTGTCTTATCTTCCCACCATGGCCTTAGCAGCTGATGTTAATAAATTATTTGGTAAGATGCTAACTCAAAAATATGACAATGAACTGGCAGAAGTCTAGTTCTCCTTAGAAATTTAAGTTTAATCACAGTTTTCAATAATGAGAAGCTTTATGAACTAATTAATAATCTCCAAATTTTGGATAACTTGACCATTGGAGTGAACAGATATTATTATTGGGCTCACAAGGCAATGGAAATGGGGGTTGAAAGAAGACACATTGAGCTGTTGAAAAACCACCATCAGGAATCAATGCATTTTGATATTCATGAGACCCTTGGATGTTGTAAGGAATTCCAAGCTGCCGCCCTTACTGTAAAGCTATCTTCTACCAGTTGGTTAAATATTGCTTTGCCTGGAACTCCATATCTTGAGGCTATAGACCTTTGGCATATAGACATGGTAAAATTTATAAATTTTTATGGCCCTCAATCACCTCACCAAGTGAGTGAGAAAAAGCAGTCAGGTATTTAGGGGCCACAACTCCAGCTAAGTTTATCCTGGAAGATATCATCTGTTGGCATGGATGCCCACAATTTCTTTTCACTCATGATAAGACTAACTTTACCTACCAGAATATTTCTAAGCTTAACCCTTTCAATGATTTGACGCATATATGCATAAAAAAACTGAGGCGTATTTAAATCTAAAACTGCATATATGCGTCCAAAAAATGAGTTTTACATGTATTAATTTCAAAATTTGTCAAATATTTGTGTTACAGACAAGGACCAAATTTACCAAAAAATTGTTACAAACAAGTACTTGATTTACCAAAAATGTATGTTATGAACAAAGACCAAATGTACTAGATATTTATATTATGGGCAAGGACCAAAATGCTTACAAAAAGAGTGAATGCTGACTAAGAAATTTGTGCCAAGTTTAAGGCCAAAAAATGGATGATTTTTTTGAAAATGATTGAAAGGGTTAGTGATCTGATGAATATATGAGGGGAATTGTCTACACCCTATCATCCTGAGACCAACGGCACCATAAAATGAGTGAAAGTTACTATTCTTGGTGCTTTTATAAGTTGATTATGGGCAAGGCATCCAACTGGAACCTTTTCTTGCCTTCCACCGTTCTATTATAATACCTTATTTCACTCTATCACATGACACTCCCCGTTTACCTTAATTTATAGAAAGCAACTGCTGCTTTCTCCAATTTTATAATTCTGGTTCATCCAGAGAGTATGAGTTCTTCCCAATATTTACAGAACAGTCACAGGAATTAATCCAGCTACAAAGCACAGCATAATATAAGGTGGTGGCTCAGAATTTAAGGTCTCATGAATGCAAATGATGAAGACTGGCTTCTTTTACCCACTTTGCTGTAAGGGTTGGCTAGATATCTTGATAATCATGAATTTAGATGGACTAGCAAGCTGGGGAACATATGGAAAGGGCCTTTTGAGATCTTCAAGAAGACATCTACAGATGCCTAAACTCTTAAGGATCCTGCTAAAGGCCACCTTATTAACTAAGTGCATGCTAAGTTCATGAAGGAGTAACAGCAGCGTTCTTGGGTTAACAGCCACAAGTTCTGAATATCTTAGTTGGCCCCAAACATCTTTGTTCTCAGATGTTTGGTCAGGAGGGGGTAAATGTTGTAACTGGTTTTATCAGCAATCCTTATTATTATCTACTTAAATCTTATACTTTAACTAAAAATCAGATAGAGGTTTGATTAATCTCTTTAATTATCTTACCCTGTGGCCACAACCTTATATATAGTTGCCAAATTTGTACTTGAAAATATTATTGGTAGAATTTCTGGGGCCCTTTGTTTAATAGGCTTCATAACAATAGATCAGATCCCTAATTTCTGTGCTGCAACCTACATTCCCTAATACCTCAATTACCTCACCTTGTAGCCCAGGGTTTAATATCAACTATTGGATTATTTTAGCTTAGTTTTGCCTTGCTCTGTGCTAGCATAATCTAATCAGTGATAGGATCCCTAATTTTATTATGATCATCCACCGGTATCTCAATTACAATCAGCATGTTACTATTACTATGGAAATACCCCAACCCCTAGCTATTTGTTTCCCTGTCCAAAATTGGGTATTACGCCTCTATATCCCATTATTAAGTGCTGCTTTATAGCTATGGATGGCACCCATAAGAGCTTTGGGCAAAAAAAGCATATCTAGGTGGGATGGCTATCTGTAAGGGGATTATTTACTAGGAAGCTGAACTAAGCCTACTATTAAGAGTAATTGAATGAGCCTACAAGCCAATGGTAATACTTGATACTATAATGTGCTTTTTTATTTCCACTAACGAAAACCCTATTTCTGATATAAGGCTTTCTTTATACTATTTTTACCCAAGTCACTGTCATCAAATAGTACCTGGTCCTTTTGTGTGCTGATACCCATGCATCTGAGTTATGATACACATGCGTCAACTTTGACACATCTGGTAAGCACTAACAAAGGTAAAGGAATCTCAATATCTACTAATTCTAGAAAATTAGCCACAATCTTACTCCTATAAAGGATAAGAACATCAAGTTTACATGATGCTTTTTTGAACCTGAATATGACTTTTTCTTATTCTCTAATGAACAAAGCAACCTCTAAATATTATCAGCATTTGTGAGAGAACGTCATGCACCAAGTTGGTTAGCATGGCATCTTTTTTATGTAAAGGATATGCCTGTGGTGATATAGTTTTTCATTAACACTGTATAGTCTAAATTGCTGTAATAACATCTCAGGGTGCTACGCCCTCTCAAACCTTAATCAAATTGGCTCTTTGATATTTAATATTGGGTGACTCTTACTAATCCTATCTGATAAAACTTAAGGTCATCCTCTAGGCCTTATATCCCTTTTATAGACAATATATTATCTGTTATTATATTTTAGAAACCTATTATTGATAGTGTATATAGAAGAGAATTATTAGCTTACAGATACTCTCAAATTAAGAGAATAAGGTCAAAATTTGACTATATATGTATTGTTTATTCTTAGCTAGTTAGGGTTTGATCTTTGAAGTTAGTATTACAATCTATATCTTCTTCTTTTTGTTAGACTGACAAAAATACAAGGCACTAGCTTCATAAAACCCTCTAACAAAATACTTTGGTATTGATATCTCTAATTGAAAGGGTAGTTTTCTCTT
This sequence comes from Massospora cicadina, assembly GCA_022478985.1. Taxonomy (NCBI): domain Eukaryota; kingdom Fungi; phylum Entomophthoromycota; class Entomophthoromycetes; order Entomophthorales; family Entomophthoraceae; genus Massospora; species Massospora cicadina. The sequence goes on along the minus strand of JAKSZP010014644.1, from coordinate 8,947 downwards.
CTGTATGGTAAATCTACTTAGGCACCCTCTTTAATTTATTAGCGCTAAAGTTATAGATAGTTGATACCTCATCGATGATTACCTTAAGAAATTGATTTCAGATATAGCAAATGCAAATCTTTGCGGTGTCAAGCATAAAAACTTATACTTCCTGGATAACTTGCAGTATTTCTTTACCATATTAATGTATGGTGTCTCATAACAGAAATTACAGCATCTGATATGTTTTTAATAAGTAAAAAAGGCATTTTATAATCTGAGCTCAAATTACATCCGTAGCAATATCTCAAATCATTTATATAAGTGTCTTACAATAGCTTTAGCCAAGTAATGTATATCTTAGTTTAGGTTATAGAAGGTAGGATTTTTAATCGATACTTAGGGTGCAATTGTTACTTAGAAACATTTGATTTTAGAAAAGTCAGATATTAGATTACTAAGATTCTATTGTTCAGTATTATCTTAGTGAATTGAGCTTATAATTATATCTTTACCTTATTTGCTCCGGTTTTGCTACTCTTTCAGTTGAGCCATACTTGCAGGGTGATCTGATTCCTAAAATAATGCTTATTAAATAGCGAGCGGCTAAGTTAATTTGAATGTGTATGCATAAATTGTTCTGCGTCCTTTGTTCTCAAAACACACCAAGGTTAGATCCTAGTTTTGGTCTAAATCTCTGTAAAACGATTAACTAAATGCTACATATTAACATAAAATTAAAAGCATTGCTTAACTTCAGATACATATTTGCCGGTTTTAAGCTTCCACCACAACTCAGCTTGAAATCTGACGTTGATGCATAAGCACAAAGGGTTGCGGCTAATTAAGTTTATTGATTAACTTGCTCAGCTTCATCCTCCCAGTTTGTACTGCCTTTCGGCTAAAATCAGGCCGTCGCGTTCGATTGGCCAATAGGCTTCGGATAAGCTTTTTGGCGAAACCGGCCGAGTATCAAGAGCTGGCGTATTAAGCTCACAATTTAGATCCATGCGCTTAAATTCAATTTTAAGGCCAAGCTGAGTTATCTAAAGACTAAGATTTTAAGCAGCTTGTTATACGTGGAGGCTTTGCGCCTTTATCGCCTCAACTCAAAAACACTAAAGATGGGATTTTATCCGCAACAGGTGTTTTTAAATTTAAAAAATGCAAAGACTAAAAATAGGAATTTAACATGAGTCAAATAATCAGCATCGGAGGAACTTACAGGTTAATTACGCTGATCGCGTAAGAGAAGCGAGCTTTGATCTGAAACGCTAGAGTCATAAAGTTGTTAAAAGGTTTAGAATCTTTAACCAGCAAACCACCTAAAGTAAATCCAAAATCGGGCAGCTAAAATTTTAATGTGAAAGTTGGGATACGAAGCAGGTACAGAAAGTTTCGGATGCCTACTGCTTCTTCTTGGAGCGAGCCTTGCCGGATTTCTTTTTAAAGTCAGTATCAGTTGAGCCAGCAAAAGGGTTTGCGCTGACTTTGAAAGGGCGGCGTAAGACTCCATCGGCCGGGTGCTTAAGAAGGTGGATGCGTACGATCGGGTTCGACATTAGGTTTTTAAGTGGGAGCACCGACTGGATAAAGATTGGCTGAAGGTAACCAAACTTGAGGTGCAAAAAGATGGCAACGGCCACCGAGATAACACTGTTACGTGCGACCTTCTTCAGCTCGTCCAAATCATACTCCACATGAGTGGTAATGATGGTCACGGGGCCAGACCCATCTTCGGCCAGCATGGACGGCTTTTCAACATAGGTGAGCTCCTTACTATCGCCTTGCTGCAAGATTTCTCTGTAACAGTACAGCAATATCAGATAGAACACCGCAGTCGTAACAGCATACCCCCCACGGATAGACCATAACGTGATAGGGTTTTCGGCATCCATAAATCGAGCAACCTGTGATAGTCCCAACACCAATCCGAAGCTCAACGCCGCGTCTTTCCAGTTAGACATAGTTGTGAATATCCTTGATTAAAGCTTTAGTTAGTAATTTTACCAATTGAGGTGGATTGGTTTTAAATTCTAAAAATATTAATACCGAATCATTGCAACTCGGGTTTAATTAAGTCGCAAAAAAATTTGAATTAATAGCCCATACTACCGCAATACCATCGCATTACAAAAACAGTTACCAAAGATCCATCCCAATAAAACATGCAAATTGTAGCTAGCCTAAAAGATTTTAATTCCTTCGAGAGTTGTTTGAATCGTCATAATCGGACTTTAACTAAAATATACCAAATCAGCAAACTCTTCTACTCTCTATATAAACAAACTATCGAAGGGGTTAGAAGGGGGCCGCGCATCAAGCCGATTTTTTCGTTTAAATTGACCACCAACTTTAATCGCCTCCCTTAACTTTCTAGAGTATTACGGGGTCTTCCACTTATTCTCATATCTTTATCCGAAAATACCAAAAGATTATGGTATGTAAAAGAATACTCCGCTCCGCAACATTTTTAACTTTTTGGCATGACGTTAAAACTAATCAAGCTTTCCTCTCTGAAAAATATAAGGGTGGTTACTATACTAAAAAATAACAGCCGAAGACATATTTTTACATATATAATGTGTGAAAATGGCGAACATTTTTAAAAGCGCACAAATTCTTATCACCAACCTTGTAAGATTTATAGCAGATGGGTAAAATACCAAATAATAGACTAAAAAATAAAAACAAAGTATATGCAGTGCAGATTTTAGGTAGTTCAAAAACTTAATGGTTGCAAATCTTCAAAGCTAAAGATATCAAGCCATCGTGGGAGTAATGATCAGTAGCTCAACCCCATTTAAAAGGTTGCTGGGATGTAAGAAAGGATGAGCAACCCCTTTAAAGGGTTGCTGGGATATAAGAAAATATGATATTTAAATTTGATCCTTAAAGTGGACGATTTTCCGTGACAAAAAATAGGCCGCCAGCTTAAATTGATTTCCGTCTACTCCTGGTACATACCAAGGGGGCACCATACCATTAAAAAGTTGCACTCCGGCATCCAAACATGGCTTAGTGGGGCTTAGAAAAGTAGAATATAAAATGTGCAAACATCTTAAATTGATTCAACCGCTAAGGCTAGAAACAATAAGCGGAAGCATCCGTTTCAAAAAGCCGTAAGGGGTTAGATTATCTAAGTTAGATATTACGAAGCAGAGTTTAGCGATAGGATGAGGGTTTATGCAAGCACCTATAATGTCAGGCAACTTTACCAGAACCGGTAAATAAAACAGCATACAACTACCCAAAGTATAAAAACCAACAGGATTCGGCGTCTGAAGGGAGCATCCGATTACAATTTAAAGAAGCAAACCCAAAGCGGAACCCAATTCGCTTTATTGAATTAAATGAGGTTTTGGGAAAAACTTAAACTCAATTCCAAGAAATACAATACCTTTAGAAATTGCAAAAGCTTTAAAGTAAACGTATATAAAAGAAAATTGAATGGAGAAGGTTAAGATAACTTTCGAATCCATGAGCAGATGAGTTTATAGAAAGGAGAATAGAAAAGTAGTGGCTAGGAATTTGGAGATTCTCTAGCGTAGGTCCAAACTCACTTTTAACCAGTTAAAGGGTTAAATACATACTTTTGAAATATATCAATAACCAGCTGAAAACAACTAACTTATAAACTTAATCCGATGGATGTTCTCACCATTTAGTTGGCTACCAACCCTGAACTCGGTTACATTTCCATCGTGAGAACCTTTAAGAATCGAGCTGATTTTAAACAAGCTTGCCGAAGATCTGGTGGTATCGTAGAGATATTCCGGATTGATGTGTCTATATACATAGCCTACCAGAGTTACCCGTGCTTCGCTACGGTATCTATAGAATTTCAGATATTCAAATTTACCTTGGGTTTTAGACTATAAATAAACGATAACCAATCAGCCAAATTTTATTGCTCAATCGAATCAACCAAAAACCACCAACCACTCAGCTACTTAACTGAACTTATCAAATCAATCAATATAATCACCCTTCAAAGCTAAACTGTGTCCTATTGATTCGACCAAAAGACATCAACCACTCGGCCAAACAAAATAAACCTATCGAATCAATCAAATAACACCAAACTGCTACCCAAAGCATCTATATATATAAAAATGAATGTATGTGTGTATGTATGTCCCGAATGTATTCCTATACCATTTATCCAATTGTGATGAAACTTTATGAGTTGTTGTGTACATGCCTGAGAAGGTTTATAAATTTTAAAAAAATATTATTTTAATAGTAAAATAAAAAGTTTTCTATGTAACAAGTGAAAATCCTATATATACTTCAATGGTATTCGCTATATTGTTACAGCTGAGCAGTTTGATATTCAACTGATTTGATATTTTAAATGGTTTTGTTAAGTGGTTAGTAATCATTTGGGTATTTAACAAGTTTATCTAAATCAAAACTTTGAATCAAAAGTCCAATTGATTTTAAAAATACATCCTCTAGCACAATTGGCTCAAAAAATCTCTCTCTCACAGATATCACTTTTATAGCAAAAAGTGAATTGAACAAGAAATTGAGAGAGCAACCAACTGCCATACCATTTGGGACCATCTAGTACTAAAAACCAACTGCCATACTGCACTGCAATTTTATAGAGCAGTGAACAAAGGCTAACCAACCAAGTGTAGGGAAATCTAGCCACCTGTCTGTGCACAGCATATAGAAATGGATGACTTGCCCACCAATTGTGAGTTTTAATACAAATAATACCAAGGTTGCTGAGATGGATGAACCATCCGCCAATCTTCCCACCATCCCAAGCCCTGATATGACTAAAACAGGGCTGGGTATGACATGATATATGTGCCAAGTAACGCACTGGTGGCACAAATGACAACAAAATGAACAAACATGTTGATGGGTCACAGAGCCCAAACAAATAGTGCAAATGATAGGGTCAACTCCCTAGGATTGATGCCCACTGACACCTTGATGACAAGTGCAACTTTCTGGGAGAGAGGCCTGATGCTGAGAACAGCAGAGTCAGGAATAGTCCCCAATGAACCTCAATCAGCAGGAGGGACTGGGGTCTTGCAGGGTGAGAAAATTCTTGCTGATAACATAAAAAACCTGGATGAGGTATTGGTAAAATCTGAAACAGACTCAGATTTGAATAACAAAAATTGGTGATTCAGACCAATGGAATCAAACAATAAAAAGCTTTCTTCTGACATGGAGAAACTTGCTGAATCAGCTCAGGGTATTCAGGAAAAAAACAAGTCAGATGCCAATCCTGAAACAACCCAGTTGGGGGGCAAATGGTCCCCAACCAAAATCAATTTGGGAGCATGAATAACTCATCGGGCAGAACACCCAATACACAATTGAGTACAATCCCTGATGAAGGCATTCTGACAGGGGGCCATAGCTTGACAATGCATCAATGACTGACCCTGAATATCCAATCACTGAACCAAGCTGATCCACTGAGGACCAACCAAAGTGGGGGTGACTCTATATTGGGGACCAAATCTGAGGGATCAGACACCCAAGAGGGATCAGCAAAAAAACTTAAAGTACTACTGGAAGGGGTGAAAATCCTGACAGTGGTCAAGTTGACAGCCAGGGCCCCAGTTAAATTTACACTGATCCAGTCAGACATGTTAGAGTGTCAAGGTGTATCTACCTGCAAGGTCAAATAATGGGAGGCTCTCCAGTTTCCGTACTCTACAGTGACTCAGTGGGTCTCTAAAGGAATCAAGCCAGCCATTGTGGCAATATGGTGTGCCTATAAATTTTCCGCTGGAGCAGCCAAATGCTGGCTCAACACCCAAATCTCAATCAATATGTCAGTACAATTTAAGGCATCTTGAGTTCAAACTGAAGATGCCCTGGAGTGGATAAAAATTCCTGTGGACTACAAGGTGATAGAGGCTGCCATCCGCGAAGATTTAAAACTGGTGGATGCAAAAGCCTAGATGGAGGCTGGCATCACCTATTAAACATGATAGAATACAACAAGGCAGGCATTACAGCATGTTACACCCAAGCTGCCAGGAGCTTAGGCCTAAGCCCAACAAATTTAGCTGAATACGCTAAACATTTCCTGAATGCATCTACAGCCCTTGAATAGGCCAGACACTCTATTCCAGTAGACATGGCACTGGGATGGTATAACACTACTGTAACGCACTGGCTCCTTCCAATGAGCCACGAATGAGTTGGGCAACAGGATCCATGTTACAGACCATAGGGCTGACAGGGCTCCTGATACTACTCTCCTTGTGCGCACGCTACAATATTGGACAAGCACCCCCTGGAAGACAGTTGCAAATATACTTAACCCCAGCAACATGCCTTGACTCCAAGACAAGGTATAAAGGGAGGCAATAGCTCTCCCAAGCTCACTCTCAAAGTCCAATGCTTGTTGATTCAAGCCAAACATGGCTGCAGTTAGGCAATATTTTAAATAAACTCAAACTGTAAATATATGAATTTTAAAGTTCTTTTATTTAATATTGGCCAGGTTGATAGAAAACAGAACTGAGAAGCCTCCAGCTCCCAGTTCCTTCCCTATATACACATGCTACAAGCTAATATAAAATATAACACAAGCTTATGGTGCTAATCTGACTAATGCTTGGTGTAAACCTTACAGCAGGATCGCGGAATCCTCACTCAATGGTTCTGTGCCAGTTCCGATTCTCAACAGTTCCGCACCAGTTCCATTTTGAATTCCAAACGAACCGCGAAACTTCCAAGCACCTGTTCCATTCCATTCTTGATTTGAATCCAAATCGAATCTCGAAACTCCCCATTTTACCTGATTCTCATTTTTCCTTGACTTGGACGCCCATCTGGCTCCTTGGCCTACTCCAAGCTCCTGCCCCTTAGGCGTCCCTTCCAGGACCAACTCCCCCTCCTCCTCCATACATCCAGACACAGCCTGCCCTGTCTTACCAAAGATCAGGGCAATGTGATGCTGAGGATAAACCTCAACTGTCACAACTACCTTCTCTCCAGAGGAAGTACTACTGTGGATCATGGCCAGGTTTAAGGCAACTGAGGCCTTACACTGGTCTTATACCCATATTTCACCTGCCACCGCATCAGACCTGATGAAAGCAGGCTGGACAAAGGAAAAGGCAGTGGAATGGGGACCCTTTTGGGATTGGTCACTGGAAGAGGCCATCAACTGGTCCACCAACAGATTTACACTGATGGAGATGAAATACTGGGTCTGAGCGGGGGCCAATATGGACCTAGTGCGTGAATGGGCAGAACTAGGGGTGACCAAATCAATTCACGTAACCCTCAGAGGCCGCCCATTCCCGATTGCAAAGCGAAAAATCTGGAATGACACCGCAACACTTGCTGAGGCTGCAGACTGGGATATGGCGGGGTTTACCCCCCCCAATTAGCCCAACTGTGGATGGAGCATGAGATCTCACCACAGGCAGCAACAGCAATGAAAGGGGTCACAACTCCAGACTTGGGCTGAGAATAGCTCAAAGTGGGGATCCATATTAAAACTATCCGGGACTGGAAGCAATCCTTCCTGGAACTGACAATAGCTGCCCCATATGCCGCAGAAGGCTTCACCCCCTCAGAAGCATTTCAATGGTGTTAAGTGGGGGTTCCAGCGGACATGGCACAAGTATTTACAGATGAGGGCTGGAACAGCGTTACTGTAAGTAACTGGTGTCAGTGTAGCTTGATTACGCTGGAGGTCCTCCAACAATACCTCTACCCAACATGTGGCCCAGAATCTGCTCTCAAATGGTACTGACTGGGGTTCTCGCCAGTGGATGCCCTAGAGTAGCAGAGCCTGGAAATCGGAGTGCAAATGGCTAAAAGTATTAACTGCCATGGTATAAACAGTCACCAACTTGAAGCGTTTCTCAGCTGGGGTTTCAGCCTCAATAAATCAGTGAGTTAGATTCTGAAACGAAAGACCCCTGCCAAAGTACCCAAACCAAGCACAAAATCAAAATTGTACAGTGCAGTGGCAGCACATAACAAGGACAACATCTGGAATGGAGCAGGGAGCCACATCAATTACATTCATCAATTGATTAATGGGGGCTTTACAGATTGCCAGGCACCAAAATTATACTTTAAAGATGCTATCCGAGTCCACCTACAACTAGTGGAGGAGGAAGAATGGTCTGACCTAATTTTATCAATTTACCAGGAACTAGATAAAGTCCTATCGGGAGGGAACTTCAACCATCACTGGGTCCCCAAATGGGGTTATATAGATATAGCAATCCCAGGTGAGTTGGACTGCAAGAAACTCCTCAAAATTGACATCAAGTACAAGGGGACTTATCTGCAAACAGAACTGACCAGATATGCCAACCAAACGGCAAGGTGGGTTACCTTCCAGAACCTCCCCACTGACCATGAACAGGAATGGATACACAAAGCAATCTGGACTGGGTTGTCTTACTATGGGGAAGTACACAAATTTCACCAAGCTGGTGGAGATTACATTGCAAAGTGCCTCCACCCTTGGACAGTGGAAGCGCTGTATGAACTGGCCCCCTGGATGAAACCAAATAAGATTGCTTTACCCAGATTCATCTGCCTGCCTGGCCTTAATAGGGTAGTATATGTCAAACAGAAGGATGTCAAACAAGTGTGCCAGCTCTGCTATCAGACTGGCCACACTATGGTTCAATGCCACCATTGTAAAGGTAAAACTACTCGGGAGTACAAATACAACCCCGTTGGGGAATTACCAAGGTGGGCACCAAGACCTTCCTCCACCCAAAAGCCAGAGAATGGATCCCATGAAACTTAATGGAGATAGTGGATATGAAATGCCAACAACAAGAATTAGACCTGGCACACAGAGAGGCATGGGAACGGGAAATGGCAAAATGACTTAAAGCAGATGACAAACCATTTATAAGTCTGAACCCCAAATCTTATGCAATGGATGAGGGAACCAGCCCAGGACCAGCAGAGAAACATCCAACCCAAGCGGAATGGATGGTCTGGGAGG